>VZRL01002658.1:1681664-1699633 GCA_013397895.1 Origma solitaria | reverse complement strand
GGGGGCTGCGAGGGGCCCGGCGCCCCCGGGGCGGCTTCGCCCGCCTTGTGCGAGGGGCCGCTGCTCATCGCGCCGTTGGGCGCCTCCTCCGCCTCGAAGAAGGACCAGGGCGCCGCGGCCACGGTGGAGTTGGCATGAGCCGCGGGCGCCAGGAAGGTGTCCAGGACGGTGTCCAGGGAGTCCTTGACCGAGAGGGAGCCGCTCCCTGGGTGGTAGGAGAGGGAGCCCCGGCCCTCCTCCTGCCCCAGATGCTGCTGCTGCGGCTCTTCCTCCTCCTCCTCCCCTTCCTCCTCCTCCTCTTCGTCCTCCTCCTCGTCGCTGCTCTTGGGGTAAAGCAGCCCGTCCAGGGAGATGTCGATGGGCTCCGCTTCCCCGCGGAAGGGATCTCGGCCGGGCTGACCCTGCAGCAGGACCGCCCCGTCTGTGGCAGGCGGAGGCGCCCTGGGCTCCTTGGCTTTCACCTCGGTCATGCTGGCCCGGGGCAGCGATGGACACCGGCGAGTCTCCGGCCCGGGGGGCAGTCCGGCAGCGACAGAGTGCGGGCAGCCGGCCGGCTCTTTACATCCTGGACGTGCCGCTGCGGCGGTGCCGCGGGTCGTGCTCACATGGTGCTGCTCTCGGGGGGACGGCTGCGCCCCGAACCCCGCCGCCTGCAGGGGGAAAACGACGGGAGTGTGTGCGAGAGGCGAGCGGGAAAGCAGGATGCCTGCCAGGCTCCGGCGGCGGCGGACAGGCTGACTCCGCGCTCCGCTCGTCCCCCGACTGCTTCCCACCGCCCGGGCGGGCTGGCCGCCGGCTCCACGCCCCCTCACCCGTCCCTCCCTCCCCGCCCCTCCTAGCCTCCAGCCCCGTCCCTTACCGAGGGTCTGCGCTGCGGGGCAGGGGCTCGCCCCTCCCGGTCCCACCGCTCCTCTCTGCCTCCGGGAACCGCGGCTCCTCCAGCTTCCACCGGCTCCTCCTCCGCTCCGCCTGCCCCCCTCCCATATCTCGCTGTGCCCGCATCCCGTTCCCATCGCGTGCGGCTCCCTGTGGCTTAGGTCAGCGCTTTTCTGCTTCTCCTGGTCATCTCCCTGTCTTCCCAGTCCTTTCCCCCACCTCTTTGTGCCGATGCTCCGTCCTCTCACTTCACCATCCCAAGAAGTGCAGCTCTGGACTGGGCAGAGGGTACAAGCCTCTGGTTAGGTCGCTGCTTTGGGGAGCAGAGAGCAAGACCAACTTTACTTATTTGCAGTGTTGGCTTCCTTTTGTCTGTTTTTTACTGTCGCCTTCAGATGTTTAGTGTAGTTTTTCGTGATTAAGTTCCCTTCCAAAACCCCTCCTGATACAAGATCCATTTTCCAGTAGCAAGGAAACCAAGCCATTGTAAAACCCTTTACATGACACTACAGGACTTCAAAGTATCCTCTACACCAAGAAGCTCAGCATCTTTTCTGCAAAAGATTTGGAAAGCAGGGAATTCACTGCTTCTAAATTTTAATTAATTTGTCATGGAAATGAGAAAACATTTAAAAAGGACTGGCTGGTCAGTCTGCATATAGCAGGTTGCAATTCAACCCAGGTTAGTTCTGACCAAGATGCTGTCACCAGCTAATTACTGTCAGGCATTCTGTGTAAAATGCTGGCTTTGTGGCAGAACCCATTCAGCTCAATAAGACAGCTACTAATTGGGAAAAAAAAAAAAAACCAACGCAAGCCTCAGCATAATTTTTATTATATAGAGATCTCAGAAAAGAGACTTGTATTGAAAGATAGGAAGAATAAATTGGCATATGAGTAGTCCTCCTGACTTTAAGTAGAAACAGTATGTTTTTGATACACAGAGAAGTGTGATGTTAAATGCTTGATTATGCCCTTTAGGTGTAACATGCTTTTCCAAAGAAACCCCAAAAACATCTTTTTTTCCAAAAAACTGTGATCACCACAAAAAAGTTGCTTTTGTTATTTTACTTTCAAAACATCTTCAGGCCAAAAAGGACAGCTTCTCAGGGAGAGAAACATAACTTCTTGAAATTATTTCAGTGTTCTGAAAGCCAGCATATGAAATTATATGAGGCAAGTTTATAGAAGCAGTATCTTCATATAAATTTATTCAATGTGGTGTGGGTTTTCTGCGTTATTCTTGTCAAAATACTACAGGCGTATAGTCTGCTTTGGGACTCTGCTTTTTATTCCTTTAAGAATAAATAGAAGGCAATCTTAATTTTTTTCAGTATTCAAAAAAATTGTGGCAATGCTATAATAACTGGTATTTTAAAACTCAGATGTTGTGTAGGCATCTCTATATACATTTAGGAGGTTCAACAGAATGATGCACTTCCAAGTACAATTGTTAAGTACAGAAATATTTCTTGAATGGCAGTGTTTCACTCTGTTGATGTTGCAGGGGAAAGAACTGTTTGGCCAGCAAGTACCAGGGATGAAGATGTTTTGACAAAACCTATCCATGGAACCAATGTTAAAAGAATTACTTAAGAGGCGCTTTCCAGTTCTGTCATGACATGACATAAAAACAAATAATTGAAGAGCTTCAATGACTACTGAGCTTCTCTTTCTCATGCTGCAATATTTCTCCCTTCTCCCAAACATGCCTTTTTCTCAGAAGGGAGAGAAGTTCGTCTCCAGCACTGTTCGTCTCCATGCTCATTTTGGTTTTCCCCTAATGTCTGCATGCTTAGTCAGCTGGTCATCATGCCTTTTTATTGCCACTGCCTTGCTTTCTCATTTCCACTTCCCCATATGCACACAGCATTCATGGCCTCTGTCTTTACAAAAATGTGCTCCAAAGACATGTTTCCTTACAGTGACTTTCCTCCTACCTGCTGCTTCTGGACTAGGAGAGGTAAAGAGCCACACATGGCCTGAACAGAGGGTCCTGAAAGGACAGCAGCACTGAGGAGTTTCCACTCACTGCTGTTCATGACCTGACTGTTAAAATTCTAGACTAGCAAGTCCATGTGACTGTAAACACCTATGTATTTACCAGAAATATGAATGTTTACTACTTACATTATTTGTCTAAATGTTAACGCTTAAATATTGTCCAGATTTTCTGTTCTCCTTCCTAATTTCGTTTTTATGACCTGACAAATATACTCAAATCTTTAATGGTAACAATAATTGTCCTGAATTGTCATTGCTTAAGGAAAATATTTGGAATTCTTTGTCTCTTAAGAAATTTATTTGACTTAAGTGAATGGACTTCAATTTATATTGGCTTCGCATGATTTCTGTGAATTTACGCTGAAAGGTTTTGCTATTTTCTTTACATTATTCTGTCCATAACCCTCCTGCCCCATCCCTGGAAGTGTTCAAGGCCAGCCTGAGTGGGGCTTTGAGCAACGTGATGTAGTGAAAGGTGTCCCTGCCCATGAGAGGGGAGTCGGAATTAGGTGATCTTGAAAGTGCCTTCCCATCCAAGTTTTTCTGTGATTAATTTGTGTCTTTTGCCCCTAGATTTTCGCAAATAATTTGGAAGCTTTCTCTGATATTGTTACGGTATCACAAGTTTTTCCATAAGAACATTTCAAAGTATGTCCTATCTTTTTTTTTTTTTTGCATTCTATTGTTGTCATATCTTAATTTTCATTTATTCACTTTGTTGTTATATCAATCAATATTACAGGAAAACAGGTTTCTTTATGATGTATTCGCAGCTAATTTTCATTTGCAAGCCATTAAAATTGAAATTTATGTTTTCAAGTCATATCTAAAAATGACATTTTTTATATTCAATAATATTTTACTGAATATAAAAGTTTCAAAAAGCAAACAGTATGAATGTACTTGTGAACAGACCTATTCTGAATCGAAAAGTTGGGGAGTTTGATTTACACTCTTGCATTTTTTAAAATTCATTCAGGATGTGAAAATGTATCTGAGAGCTCAAATAAATTGTGTTTATTTTCTTGCTCTGTTCAAAAATTAGATGAGTAAAAGCTGTGCTTAATTTCTCATTTGTCTTGCTTTTCAGCACAATTCCTGTATAAAATGTCAACAAGAATAGCAATAGAATCGTACTGAGAACTCCCACTGTAATGTTCTAGATTTTTACTTTATTTTTTAAGTAGTCCCTGCACATTTGTTTGGCCATTCAACTATACACTTTTAGGAAGCAAAAAATTTTGATAGACTCTGAAATATTTCTAATGGTTTTGGCTTAAATAAAAAATGCTGTGTGGGAAACAAGACATGTACACAGCCTCCTCAAACAGTACAAATATCAAAATCACAAACTTTTTCTATGGTGACCTTTTCTTTAAAAGATCTTGAAGCATAGCCTGATGGTCAACAAGATATGAGTTCCTTTTCTCAGACTAAGGTGCTCCATTTGTGTGTCAAGAGTGCTCCATATAAACAGTTAGTGAGCTAGTGTTTAAATCTGGGGAAAGATAGATTGATTTCACTGAATTAATGTCATAGTCCATACAGACCTTTTTTATAATGACCACAACATTGTTCTACACTGCCTGTTGGAGGACAGAACTTAGAAGTTAAAAATACTGTTTAACTTTTTTTCACAGTTAGTCAATGACTCACAGTTTTGTACCATCATTGTTTAGGATATAGTACAGCCAAAAATGTGATTCACTTCTTATAAGCAGAGAGGAGAAGAGACTGCTTCAAACAGCATATGAGCTCATGGTCAAAACCAAAAAGCAGCTTTCATAAGGAGAGACTTAGAGGCTTTTGCTTCTATCACAGAACTAATACTTTTATTTTAAAAAAAATAGACGTCTGTATCTGCATTTCACAATTTCTGCACTATGAAAAGCCACATGTTTCAGCATGTAGCGTAGAGAATACAAACATAGTACTGTCATGCAAATAACAGCATATTCTCATTATGTTACAGTTTTTGGAGATATGTCTTCCCGTGGTTTCATGCCTATTCTGTAAAAATTTAGACCCCCAGATACCAGGCTGAACTTCACTTAAATTAGGATGCCAGCAGACATTAAATATGCACTTCTCAGAGATCATGATTTTGAAGTAGCAACTAAGTCATGGAAGCACTCAGCATCAGGAATGTGATTTAATGGTAACTGTTCACATCTGAACCTGCTGATTAGGCTTCTATAGTCAGGTAAGAGTCATAGATATCTGTAGGGACCATTTTCTGGAGCTCTTCAGAGACACTTTATGTCTTATTAAAGACATAAAGGACTCCTTTGATCTGAAGCACTCAAAGACCAGTGATTTTTGGGCAGTGCAGTGTCGATGCCTAAATGAAGAGGTACGAATAGAGTCCTAAATCCTTAAAATGCAGTATCAATGTGCTCTACTCCATTGTTTAAAATCATCGTTTCAGAAACTGCACTGTAAGCATACTTTCATTTCCACTAAGCAAGGGCATGCCACACTGTAATTAATCTCTGTGGTCTGTTATCAGGTGTTTTGTTAGCTTAAGCCAAACCATCAGATTTACTAAAAGCTATCAAACTATTGGCTTACTAAATGCAAGGGTGTATTGAAACATATTGTAAGTGCAAAAGGGATTGGCAAACAGCAAGGGATGTGGCGAAGAAGGCAAGCAATAGAGCTATAAAAGGAGATGAGGGAAAGGAAGCTAATCACAGTGCATGTTACATTATTTCTTGCTCTCAGGTGCTAAAGTTCCCACAGGGATAATAGCAATATGGGAGGTGTAGTGGGCTGTGAGACACTTTTATCTTTATAAATTGTCCAAAAGGAGGAAACAGATGGGTATTGAGTTACAGTCAGGAAAGTGATAGCTGTTTCTGCTAAAGGAGTCATATCTTTTATTTATTGTTCTTTGTGTGTTTATGTTTTGGCCAATGCTCACTGAAATGCAGAATATAATACACTTGTAGCTGAGCAAACAAGCAGGAGCATGAGGAGAGAGGGGGAAAAAAAAAAAAAAGAGAAAAGATGCTTTCTGGTTTTATGCCCCACAGAGAATGTCACTGCTTGCTGGATGACATCCTCAAAAACTTTCTCAAATAATTTGTCAATGAATGCATCACCTCGAAGTGTCGAAGGACACAATACGCTTTTCTCAAGGCGTAGCTGGGGAACCTTTACCCAAACACACAGTCTTCCTCAGAGTAGTTTTGTTGCTGTTGTCTAGCCTTGGACAAAGAAATAAAGGTTGATTTATGTAAAATATGGTATTCAATTATCTGTACATATGAGATACATATTTTATATAAATACCTTAAGCGGCTGTATAAAGGTGGTTGAACCCAGTGCTGCTGGGTGGAATGTGATGCCTCCCAGCAGTTTAATATTCGTTATATTGCAACAAGTCTTGTTTGCTGGCTGGAGAGTAGGAAGTTGCAACCAGTGATACTAAACGGCTGTTAGCATCTCTGAAATTCAGAAAGTAGTAGTCAGTAGATCTTCAGAAGTATGAAAACTGATAACCTGATTGAATTATGAGTCCTAAGTAATTGTAGAAAAGAGGATAACAACTGGATAGGGCATCAGGTCATACACAAGTAAGTTCGCGGATCCAAATTTATGAGAAAATGCTTTTTAACACAGATAAAAAAGGGTTGAACATAACTATCACACTTCCTTAAAAGTTCGAAAGCAGAATGAAATAGAACTGACCTTGAAGTTGACTCACACTGTAAGTGGAAGAAGGAATAGTTTTCTTTTACTTTGGTTCAGCCTTTGCTGCCAACATTAATTTCATCAGAGACATCCTTCCTATGTAAATTCAGGATATCTTAGGAAGGGTTAATCTTCCATCAACTCATTATATTCCCAAGTTTTTCTTTCTGTTTCTATTTACAGTCTAATCACCCACCACAGACTTGGCTGTCCCGTGAAATTTCAAAGCCGGCTCTTCAGCCTTGGAATATTCGCAATCTTCTCTGAATTATCAGTTTCTTTTCATAACCACTTATTAAAGGCAAGGTGTGGCAAGGTAGTATTTTTCCATAACTTTCAGGGAAAAAAGGCAAATGCAGGGTCCTGAACCTGGAGAAGAATAACCCCCTGCACCAGGACAGACTGAGGGCTGACCTGCTGGGAAGCAGCTCTGTGCAGAAGGACCTGGGGGTCCTGGTGGACAACAAGCTGTGCATGAGCCAGCAGTGTGTCCTTGTGGCCAAGAAGGCCAGTGGGATCCTGGGGTGCATTGGGAAGAGCATTGCCAGCAGGTCCAGGGAGATCCTGCCCCTCTGCTCAGCCCTCATCTGGGGTGCTGTGTCAGTTCTGGGCTCCTCTGTACATGGAGCTCCTGGAGCAGTTCTAGTGGATAGTCAAAAAGATGATGGGGGGTCTGAAGCATTTCTCTTACAAGGACAGGCTGAGGGATCTGGGCCTGTTCATCCTCAAGGAGGGACAGTCGATTGAGAAAGGACCTCGTGAATGTCTGTAAGTATCCAAGTGAGGGTGCCAAGAGGTTGGGCCAGGCTGTTTTCGGTGATACCAAGCAACAGCACAAGAGGCAACAGGCAGGAACTGATGCACAGAAGTTCCACCTGAACAGAAGGAAGAACTTCCGTACTCTGAGGGTGACTGAGCCCTAGAAGAGATTTACCAGAGAGGCTGTGGAGGCTCCCTCACTGGAGATACTCAGGACCCATCTGGGTACAATCCTGTGCCATGTGCTCAAGGATGGCCCTGCTGGAGCAGGGAAGTTGGACCAGATGAGTCACTGTGGTCCCTTCCAACCCGACCCATTCTGTGATTCTGTGAAAAATGTATCTCTGTGGTGAAGAATGGATGCAATGTAGATTAGCTGTGAAGGTGTCCATGTGTTCAGCAATTCTGAGTAGAAATGCTAAGATGCAAAGAAAGGTGCCCTGTTATGTCAAAATTAACAAAGACTGAGGTAGAAGTACTTCACCTTTTAAAAGGTTCAGTCCAGATGATGTATAACAGTAAAAACTACTGGTTTGTAGTATTGCCAATTGTTTGTGAATCATTAACAAATTGGACTACTAGACTCTGAATTTTGCATCAGATACTTGAATGCTATCAATCAGCACAGCTAAATGAGACTTAGTATAGGAACTAGCTTAAAAACTGTCAAGGGACCAATATTCTTTAATTCTCCCAGTTTTAAACTTCCCTTAAAACGTGTCATTGGAGGATAATAAATGCCAGGTCATTGTTTCTCAGGAAGCATAGAAGACTCCTACAGTTGTGCCTTTGGGTCTGGATACTTGTCTAAATAGTAAACTGCTGTCAAAGTGTCAGACAAAATCAGTATTTCACATCTGACTGACTGAAAAGGGATAAGCTACTCTGAATCCTTGGGAAAGGAAGCTTGATTTTGAATAGAGAGCAGCAAAAAGATTGTCAATAAACCCACAAGTGGAGATTTGTCATGCAATCACTGAACTTAAACCTCATCAGATTTTAATTTATTGCTCATTATTTAATTTTAAAAAAGCTAGATTTAAACGACAAGCCTGCTAGGCACTGAGTTGGATGTGGAATGTTAAACAACAAACAGGAAGTGAAGATATACCCCCACAGGATCATGGTTGCTCCATTTCTTAATGGAATCTGAGAAAATTCAATTTCATCACTGAAACACAACACTACTACATGCTCTTTATAAATTAAATCAATAGTGAAACAGTCTGGAGTATGAAAAATAAGATGTCACCACTTTAATTAAATGGGATCTTCTATAAGGTGTGAAGGCTGTCTAAACTAAACTGGAATAAATCCTGGGTTGATTTGCCACAGAGTAAAACCTTCAAGTTACACAATCCATTTCAAGTTCACCTGAAATGAAAATTTGCAGATGAGTTCTTTAACTAGACATGGAAACACATAAGAGGCCTGGTTCCCTGTCCTTTGTGCTAGCTCCAAAGAAGCATATTTAATCATGTCAGAAAAGAGCACAGACTTTCTCATGCTGATTTTGACAAACTCTGGCTAAAACATTCCTTTGTCAGATAGTCTTGTTAGTTCTGTTATTAGTGGTAATTGCTGGTGCTGTGTTCATGCCTAGGGTTATTTGTCACTGATCAGACCCCAGTTCTGTGTTAAGCATTTAACACGAAAAAAGGTGTCTTGAAAGCCTCTCACAGAAAATGACATTAAATTAAAGTCATCGAAACAAAAAGACAAATGTTAAGGTCATAAGGCAGTTTGTTCTAGAAATACAAATAAGTGCCAGGGAGATGTTCACTTAACACAACCTTACAGGAAGACAGAGGCCTGCGACAGCTGTTAATCACTCTGCTCTAACATTAATCTCAAAATAAACTGGCTTAAAAATTCTGGCCATAACTCATCTTACAGGGATATTGTAGGCTCGATTTTCTCTTGACTTCTGCTATCCTTAGGCTGAAAAATGATAGCTACATTTTCCCTTTGGAGGGCCAGTGCACAGGCAGAGAAATCTAAAATAAAAAAACTGCATACTGCACTTCTAACTGTGATGCTCTTTGCCATGAAATTTAAAAAAAAGTTATCACTGGTCATGGAAAAATAGACCAATGAAGTAGGAATGAGATTACCAGAGCAGGGGCAGTGGGTGGCAGGAGGGATGAAGGAGGGGATGCATAGAAGGAGAAGACCTGTCGGTAACACCAATTCCACGGTTACATTTTGGGTACTGATGGGAGTTTCTCCTGCAGAGACAGAAGCCTGGCTGGCTTTCTTTTATCTTAGTCTGTTCATTCTATTCTTTTTCATCGTTTATTCACAAGATATCTCATGTTAAACCAGAACCGCTAGATTTTTGCAATATTTCCAACCAGTAGACTACAACAAATTTGCTAATATTAGCCTAAATATATGAATAGACAGATTATATTAGTTAAAAATTCAGTGTGAAATAGGGTGTAAGTTCAGTTTTTAATAGAATAAAATCAATAAATGAATAGGACACTTGTTCTGAGCTATTGGAAGTCACCAGAAAAAAAAAAACTGAGGAGAATATATAATTTAAATATTAAAATGTTCTTGTGTTTTTAATAGGTTTATAAATTATATGTTATACAAATATATCTATTATAAATGTTTATATACAATTTAATGTAATTTATATTAATGCATGAAAGTCCCCCAAATTTTACTGTGGATTTAAGGAACATTCTTAATACCCTGACCCTACCCCATGATATCCAAACCATATAATTCCTCTCAGTCTTAAGAGAAAATTTCCCTCTTTGGCCCAAAGACAGAATATATGAGTGATATGCACCAAATGGGTATGTTAAAATCTACTAGCAAAACAGGGACAATTTAAGATTAAAAATATAGCTAAAGATTTTCGTACTTGACTTCATATTTATTCTTATATTTGTACTTTTTTAAAATCAGTAAATGGAATCTTTTCCTTTAGTTTTTTAACTCTAGGCTTTATTGCATGAACATTCTGCCATGAGCTGTGTTTGTTCAATCCCTTTAGTGTGTTTGCTTTCTCAGCTCTGTCCTCTTTCTCCAGTCTTTCAAAACACAGTACTTAGTCCTGATTTTTAAGTGATGAAAAATTGTCATAAGTGTGTTTGGGTGAAGGTGCTCTATCACAAGAGATGGAAAATAAAAAGCATGATGAGAGGCTGATGCATATGGTAGGACAGTTATCCAAAATCATCTGTATTCTGAAAAATGAATGATATAATTTCCAGGTTAAAGCATGATATTTACAAAACTCTTTATTTTTTCATGTGCTTCATTGTATTCATCCTTTTACAAAGAAGCAGGGAAAATGAATATGATGAAAACCACCGCGCCTGTTCCTAAAGGAAATCTGAATTGGAGTTACAGCTCTGTGTTTCAGGCATCATTATGAAATCAAAGCAGAAACAGTTTTTGAGTAAGCAAATCATGAATGCAAATTCAATCTTAAACCAGCAAATGATACTGAGCTATTTAGATGCCTCTTGTAGACCGATATATTCCTCATGCTGTTACTAATGCAGGACTTCTCTCATCAGAAAAGGTTTCTGCCCCTGGTATAAACCTCAACCAGTAAATGTTCCAAAGCATTAGCAGTTGTTCTGAAAGGATATGAAGAATGTTCCATTTCACCAGAACATTAAAAAGCTTTCAAACAGAACAGAATGCAATTACCCAAATAAGAACCAGGTCACAGCACTAGAACTGCTGTCCTGACCCATAAAAAAGCAGCAGTTGTTTTTGGTTTTTTTTGAATGATGACGGATATTAAAGATGTGACATAGTGACTCAGTTGATACGTACACTGTGAAGGAGAGAGCTGAACAGGAGGATCAAAAGTAAGTTTTTTCAGAAGAAAATTAAAAGTATAAATTAAGGCTTGCAGCTGATTTCTATCTATTTATCACTCTGAGTCCCTGTACAATCAAGAATACAAGAATTATGAGAACAAAAAGCAAGTAACCAAGATGTAATTTAGCCCATCATAACAGTAGAGAAATGCAGCAAAGGAAGCAGACTAAGTGTCTCCTTTTTTTTCTTTCAGTCTAATGATGGCTCAGTATAGACCATGGTCTGAGTTTTGAACTTAGAATATTCTGTGGCAATTGTAAAGTGACAATTAGACTGACCACGTCATTTTGAAAAGAAGAGAAATTACTCTGACTGGAAACTGCACTTCCTTGTCAAAGATGATTGTTTCAAAGTTGATCTGAACAAAATCACCCAAACCTTGGTTGGAGGTTGTAGCTACATTTTGAATTTAAGGATTTCGTAGTGTAAAGCCTTTATTATAGCTCGCTCATATGGAGATGTGGGAAAACAGCCTGCTGGTTATGGAAACATAACTCATAGACAAATGATGATGTGGCAGGGGTCAAAATACTAGATGTACTGGAATGGAAATTATTTTTCTTCCTTTTTGAGTTATTGTACAAGTGGATTATTCTAATCCTAAAAATTCCTAGATGTTTTATTCATCAGAAGGAAAAAAATATAAGGGAAAAAAATCCCTGGTAGCAGGTCTGAAATCTTTTAATAATATTGAGTGTTGAGGATGTAGAATGAGATCCAGAAAACTCCTGCTCAAATCACAGAACTAGGAATATTCACCAAGAAACATCTATTTGTTGAAGTAATGAGTAGAGATATACTCTCTTTGTATGTTCTGAACAAACTGGAAAACTTTCTAAATGTCTTTGATGTCTTCATGTGAAAAGACCCATCACAATTCTTGTACAGTTCCAGCTCACCTGGGCAGAGGTAAATACATGATGAAAAAACAGGAAGATGCTTTGATTACCTAAAATCAAACCCAAGGCTGCCTCAAACCAAACCAAACCAAACCAAACCTAAAAACAAAACTGTGACTGCCATAGTCCTGATGGGGTATATTGCCCTTGGAGCAAAGAAAGCCAACATCACCTTGGGATGTATGAGTGTAGCCTGTGGGTACAGCAAATCACCGAATCACCTTTTCACTTGCCCTGATGGGCTACATCTGGAGTGCTGTGTCTAGTTCTGGCCTCCCCAACACGAGTAAGACATGGATGTGCTGGAATCAGACTCATGGAGGCCACCAATGGTCAGGGGGCCAGAGCACTGAGCACAAAAGAAGAGACTGAGCAAACCATGTTTGTTCAGCCTGAAAAAGAGAAATCAAAGGGGAGCTCTTATTGCTGTCTACAGCTACCTGATCAGAATATATCAAGAAGACAGACTCTTCTTGGAGGTGCACAGCAACAGGAAGGGAGGCTCTAGACATAAACTAGACTCTGAAAAATCCCAGTTAAACTTTTTTTTTAAATACCAGAATATTTTCTTTGAGAGGCAGTGTGTTTTCCTTCCTTGGAGGTGTTCAAAACTCCACTGGACAACTTGAGTGACTTGGATTAGGCAGCCTCCTAAATTATTCTGTGATCCTGTGGTTTTGTAACTGCCTGAGCAGGGAACCTACAAGAGGATGGCTATAAGATACACTTGAATGGAGATAAATGAAAACTTGTTTTTATTTAAAGGGATTAACTTTCATGAATTATTTATGTCACATACACAGATACATAATCTAGGATGAATAGAATTGCAATATGCTACAAATGCAACTGCCACAGTATCACTGAGGGAGAATTTGTTACTCTTTGCTGTGTAGGATTTGTCTAATGCCATTACCCTTCTGTTACTTCAGCTGAAGTGATTTTGTGCTGATACCACCGCGCAGACTACAGCATCCAAGTTATCGCATTCAGGGAAATGTATCAAGCTATCATGACTAGCTGATCAGCTAAGATATGCCTAACCTGTGGGGCCCAGAATAATCTTCCAGGGGCTTTGTGAACCCTAAATACACCCTGAGGACATGCCAGGATGAGACTGTGCACAATTCACCTGTACCATTCTTGCTGGAAGAAACAGCTATGTGGGCAGAGAGGGAGCCACAGCAGGACTCAGAACTAGCAAATGTACCATGGCATGTTTTGATGCAGTGCAGGGTACTAAAGTAATGCCCAGGCTTCCTGGTGATTTTTGGATTTAAGGAAATTGTGAGGAGTTGTAAAATAACCCCAGAAACTTTGTTGCACTTCAAAGTTTTATCAGGGTGCTTATGTTAGATTTAATAATGGGGCAGCATTCTGATGTAGAAATTTGTTCCTGACATTTTCACAGTAGTATCTGCTGGTTCAGCCTCATTATTTGTCTTTCTGTGTGTCCCAACTTAGTCTAGTGCCTCCTTCATTGAATCTATATTTGGTGATTCTTACCTGAGTATCTCTCCAAACTGTGCCACAGCATTTGTAAATTTGTAAATTTGCTAAATTTTTGTTTGATTTTGTATCTTTGAAACTAGTCAGCGGCTGTTGGAGTTTTTGACTGCTCCTTTGGTTCTGTCATTCACAAAAAAGTAAGAAATACTGAGCTTCTTTTCATTCAAAAATATCTCCAAGTAAAAAATTAAATTAGAAATAAATTTTCAATAATGCATGTCATATACAGGTTTCTAGAAAAAAACAGCATTTTATTTCCTGTCAAGAAATACTATACAAGGGTGGAGGAATATCTAATAGAGGAGGGAAGATAGAACTCAAGATATCAAAGGGAAACAGATCTATCAATGCAAGCCAGAAAGATCCTGTTCTTTCTGACATCAAAATGAATGGTGCTCAGTTGAATTCTGCTGGCTGTGTCTGGCTGTTAGGGTGAACCCCAAAGCTCTGGTTTCACTCTATATTGTCCAGAATCTGTGAACAATCCAGATGCTGAAGATCCTTTTTCAGGGAGAATTAGGCCTACTGATAATACTAATGGAGCTCGTTTTGCTCCCTTTCTGAATAAGATGACGAGCCTTGGACATTGACTGGCAAGAAAGTTCACACCTCTTCCCTTTTCCAGGATGAAAAGGTAACAAATTAAAATTCTGTAATTAAGGGAAGAATTGAGCCACAAAATTAATTTATTAAATTGTGATTGATGAACCTGGGGGTTTACAGCATTATTTATGACTGAAAATTATATGGGGTGTTTTTCCTCCTTAGTATTTTATGACTGTTTTTCTTTTTAAAAGTTACACGGACAATTCTGAGAGATCTGCCAAAAGGGCATCTTAGCTATAAGATTGAAATATTTGATCAAGAAATAGATGTTTAGGCAAAGAACTGAATATTATTGCTAAATAATGACATTTTCAGGGATAGATTCTCATGCTTTTTTAATGATTACTGTCTTTTAAATTTGATCTTTATAATTTGCTCCCAAAGTGAAGAAATATTATATGAATCATTTCCTTTTTAATGCTCATATTAGAGAGCTTTTTGTGGCTTACCAGGCAGTTTAGTTCTCCTTTCCCTTCTTTTGCCAAAGGAAATAGTTGGAATTTTTTTCTTCTTTTGCTTCATCATTCTCCAGATGACCAGGTTTTGCTGTTGCACACTTTGCTCAGTCGAGTTGTGCATTAGAGAATGAGATTTTTTTAGCTTTCAACCATGCATGACAGAGGCCACTGAGAAAAAAAAATATTTCACAGACTGAGACAGCACATATAGAGGGTCAGTAGACATAATACAGAACTGGATTTGTTTTCTCCTTTATAAAATCTAAAGTTATCTGTAAGGACTTTATTGTTGACAGTAAATAAAAAATAGGGCAGTATTAAGTTTTATGCAAACTGCTTCACTTCAGTTGTGTCCCTAAGACAGCTTAGTTCTGAGAACTACTGTCTGTGTGTCAGTTCCTATGTAGTCAAGAAGACCTCTTCTTGCAAGAGATTTGGTCAAAATATGCTCTGAAGTAATGTGCCAAATTCTTCAATATTCTAAATTGTGTAATATCAGCTAATGCGCATCATCTTCCAAAATTCCTCACTGACATATACATCTTGTGGACAGTAAGACCTTCCAAAGCCTCGAAATTAAATGTTTTTGCAATCTTCTATTTCCCTTATTTTGTTAGCCTTGAAAAATAACCTGGTTAGACCTGTGGGCAAAAGTAATAAAACAACCAAATTAAATTACACTCACAGTCAAAGCAGTGGAAGTCATCAGCTCAGCAAATGTTAGCTATAGCTGGTTTCACAGTCTGTCCATGTGTGGGTAATTATGAAAGTATGTAGGTGTTTTACATATTGGTAAGATAAAATGAGCCTGTCAAATTTTCCAGTTTTGAATCTGAGAATGGTAGATTGGGAGTCATTAACTTTTTTTTCCTTTTGTGTATCTGACCAAATTAAGGATCTTCTGCTTTCAGCATCTTTTCCATAAGCCTCAGATGACTCATATCCTCTCATCTGATAAGTGTCATGACCTGGGTGTAGGTCTCTCATTACATGGGCTCAAACGTTAAAAAAACTGCTGTGTGGCAAAACAAATATATGAGTTCTTGCCCTTATTTCTCATTAGTTATAGAAGTAAGATTCAACTGTGCAAAAGACAGTCTTTATGATGCGGCTTTTCTTTCATGTTTATTTTTCTTTTTATTTATTTATGTTAGTTATTTAAGGTTGATATTATGCTTTTACTTTATTTTTAAATATATCATTAGTCTTTCCTATTGTACAGTGTGCTGTGAGCAACAGCTGGAATACTATAGAGCCATCCATCAGATCTCAGGACAGGATACTCAGCTCACTTGTTATTTATGGATATGGGCAGAGGTGTAACATAAGGCAAATACAATTCTCTTCCTCCGAGAGCTGTCTGATTCTTCAGGAATAGCACCAGTTTCATCATCACGAAGCCCAAGGTCATAAGCCCTTCTACGCTTTTATTCTTCAGACCACTTCCAGATCACGTGTGAGTCCCCAAATCAATTAGTGCTAAACTGTAAAAAAACAGGCTTCATCTAGTGTTCTTCAGTGTAAACAACACATAAACATTGAAGTAAAGTCCTGGTGTACTCAACAGAACATAATCATAGAGAAAATTAACCTTGGCTGTCTTGAGAGCCATCACTGTCTTGTCTTCAGTATTACTGGCATGACCTGGACAGGTAATGCTATTTTTATTACACCTGCACAAGCTGCAGTGATACCTCCATAAGCTTGTATTCAATATGGACACATACACAAAGTATGGATGGTGCCCTTGTTCATTTCTGTTCATCAACTAGAAAAACAACATGCCCTTGTCTTATTCATGTATGAGGAAAAATAAATGTCCAGGTACCATTATGTTTATGATTTAGAGCACCTGGCAGGCTATATGTTATGATTTTAGAGGCTGGACTTTTCTGAGGAGCCCTCATTTACTGAAATGTGTGAGGTACTTCTTAGGTCAAAAGATAAGGGTGCTTGTTCGGCTGCCATGTTTGAGGTGCTGTTTTCAGTTCTTGATGGCAACTTTGTCTTCCAAAGCCTTTGGATCTGATAACATTAACTGAGAGATTGAGTAAGACAGGTAGATAGGAAATGAAGTTATAAATATTTGCAAGGTACATATTTGCAAGTAAAAACAATGCTGACTGCTTTGGAAGTGGGGTAGGCAATGCACACACAATGAAACATTCTGCTTTCTTAATGGAGCGTTGCACAGATAGAAATCAAATCACCCATCCCCACTTTCCTATTCTTGTACCAGTCAGTCCAGGTCTCTTACATTTTTGCTCCATTTTGAGATGCAGAATGACACAAGGCTTTCTGACTGCTGTTCACCAGGTCATGCCTTCGTCTCTGAGTCTGCCAAAACATCAGTGTCATGACTGGAAAATGTGAAAACGTGACTGAATTCTGTAGAAAGGAAAATAGGAACTGGAGAGTTTTTTGGCATTAATGCTAGAACTTGTCAGAGAACTTCTGCTATGAGCAAGTTTGCTGTGGTTACTGTAATTCTTTCCTTCTTTTACCTTCTGAATTGGTTTTTTTTTTCCTTTTCTTCTTTGTCTTTTACCTGATCTTCTGGCTGGTGCTTTTTCCACCCAGATAGCCAACTCTCTGCGTCAGCATTTAACAGCTATCCCTGACTGCTTTTAGCTTTTGTGAAATTTTTCAGACACTAATAGTGATTTGCAAAAACCTCAGGTATTCTGAGCAGGAAATGATAAGGAAAGTATGCAAGAAGAGTGCTTGAGAAAATGGATCATTGCTCTCACTGGGCTCCGGATTCTTTTAAAGGCGGGGAACATTCTTTTTTTCTTCTTTTTACAACACAGAAATGGAAGAGAAATAGTAGACACCAACGAAAAAAATGCAAGGTTTATGTTACCTAATATTGGTAAGTATGTTACTTTCTGCCTCTTCTGTATATCTTTTTCTTTTCAGGTCAGCTCTTGTTACACACCCTTTTGGAGGCTGTGTCAGCTCAAAAACGTGAGGGTCATACACACAGGTCTCACTTCACTGTTTTCTCCATTTCACAACTCTGACCACGTATTATTCTAACTAGTGTTGTAACATAAGCAGACGGTGATAGCATGGATGTTACTTGCAAACATAAAATCACAGAATAGTTTGGGTTGAAGGAACCTTAAAGGTCATCTAGTCCAACCCCCTCTGCCCTGAGCAGGGATATCTTCAGCTATATCAGATGGCTCAGAATCTCTTCTAACTCAGCCTCAACTGTTTTCAGGGATAGGGGCTTCTACCACTTCTCTGGGCAAACTCTTCCAGTGTTTTACTACCCTCATTGTTAAAAAAAAAAAAAAAAAAAAAA
>VZRL01002658.1:1555672-1681658 GCA_013397895.1 Origma solitaria | reverse complement strand
AAAAAAAAAAAAAAAAGAAAAGTATTCTTTATTTCTAGTCCAAATAGATGTATTATTTTATCACTAATATAAAAAGAAATGCCACAGAAAACACATCCCTTGTTCTGGCTGCCTGGCTCCTGGCACCTGACAGGAATGGAAGAAAAGCTGACAACTCTCACCACATACCCGACAAAAATCAGATAAATTTGCACAGAAACAAATGTTATTCTAAGGAGTTGTTTTCTGCTTCTTGACATCCCCCTCGCCCACAGATCAGTGGCTACAGGCATCTTGCAATGCATTAAATATAAACCCACATTGTCCCCATGACCAGCAGTGCTCTGCTGCCTGCTCAGAAGCCTGAATGTAAGTTTTGGTCTCTCTTGCTTCTGTACTGTTCCTCATGGCACAAGAGTGAGGTAAAGCACTGGCCAAGCTGGCTTTCTTTCTTTTGTGGGCTTGTTTCTGCACTAACAACATTGATAATGTCAACACGGCTTTAAGAACAATGTTTGCTAACTTGTTCTGGCTGTAAATGCTGTAGCAATTTCATAAGCTTGTACTTCCTCCTTTAGCAACAGAGTGGATACAGTGCTACCATTTCAACAACAGGGACACTCCTTGCTAAATTATAGCAGTGTTGAAGAAGACCTGGTTAATTGTCAAAACTGGGCTTAGTTTGAGTCTTTGAATCTATGACTAGCTCATATATTGATATTTTTGTGATCCAGATACAGTTATGTCACTTCTGTTTGCTCATCCCAGCCCAAAGAAGACTGCTGGTAGGGGAAATACGTATTTCGTAATTGCAAGAGTTTGTGGTAAAAAGCGTCTTGTGGTAAAAAAATGTGGTTTGTGGTAAAAAATATCTTGAACTGCAAGATAGTATTAATATTTCAATATCTGTGAACAGTGACAAGATATAGTCTACTTAAGCCTCTAATAATAACCTTCTTCTTTATGTTTTCATAGAACAATAGCCTCTACACACCCACTTTCATTGCCTTGACCTTGGCTGTTTATTACACACATAATAAGAACGTAGTAAAACAGTCTTCAGCCAGTGAAGTAGGAAAACATTCTGTAAATTTGAGCACAGAGAGCAACACTGAAATTAGTTATCTTAATTTTTTTTAAATTTATCAATCTAAAACAGGGTCCTAGGAAGAATGCATAATACACTCATTTTTTTGTTGTTTCTGTTTTAAAGTTTTGAGTGTTCTAAATCTATGTGATCGTTTTATGAGCTTTGCCATGAAACGGTTGTACAGAGATGTCACAAAACTTATCATGTGTCCTGATCAGTTTTGTAAATCAACAGCATGAATTAAGCCAAAGGACAAAAGGCTTGTATAAAGCAAAGAGGATCCTAAAACTAGTCAATTAAATGCAGGTTGCAAGGGTGTCCAAAAAACTGCCATTTTCTTTTCCTTATTCTTTCTGATTCATATCTTAGTGTTTTGGTATGATTTATAAGTAGGAAAAAAAAAAAAAAGAAAAAACCAGAGAGAAGAACATTCCTTTAATTTTGGGGGGAAAATACATAGTCATTTTAAAATAGTTTATTGTTTAAAAAAGCTATTTGAACTGCATAACCAGGCTATTTGAACTGGACATTTTGAGGTAGAACTTGATTGACAGAGTCTGCAGGAAATTTTAAGGAAGCACATATCTGTATTTGTACAAGCAGGAATATGATGAAAAAGTGGAAGACAATCACAGAATCACAGAATTATTTCTGTTAGATAAGACCTCCAAGATCCTAAAGTCCTGTCACCACCTGGTGAACTAGACCACAGCACTGTGTCACGTCCAGTCGGTTCTTGAACCAGGGATAGTGACTCCACCACCTTCATGGGCAGCACATTCCAATGCCTGACAAACCTTTCCATGAAGAAGATCTTCCTAATGTCCAGCCTGAGCCTCTGCTGGCACAGCTTGAGACTGTGTTCTCTCATCCTGTCACTTGTTACCTGGTAGAAGAGCTGACCCCCACCTGGCCACCCCCTCCTTTCAGGCAGCTGTAGAGAGTGACAAGGTATCCCCTGAGCCTCCATCTTTCCAGGCAATAATTCAGGCATTAATCTGTAAAATAGTTTGATACATTCAGTTTGGTTTGTTCACCTAACAAAACTATATATATTCTAGCAAATCTTTCAAAAAGGTAAATTTCTGACTGTTTGAAGTGAGTCCAGTCTGCAATCATGGTTTAGTTTTGGATTTCCACATACTTGTCCTGTGTCTCGTCAACACTCTCCAAATCTGTCTACATTTCTAACATCTTTACATGCTCCCTATGAATTTCCCACTTGTGTACTTGGTAGATACTCCTCCTTTTTTTCCAGGTCACTTCTCAAATCTACCTTTTTCCATGATGACTTTTCCCAAGCCAAGTAACCTTAAACATACTTGAAAGAAACTACATGAATTATTTGAATACTATGCCTTTGATCTGTGAACCTTGTGGCTGAGAGTCCTCTGGGACCTTAAACACACTAACTCATTGACAGCATTCAGTAAATAATCCGCATGGAAACCTTCCAATTATGCTCAGTGAAATATCAGTCTTGAATTACAATCAATTTGGTTTTGGCTAGGGAAAAATAGACCACATATTAGTAATTTTCTGATGTCAGATGATGTTATTTTACTCCGTTCTCTAAATGTCGTACTTCAAGTAAGGCCTTGTCTTTATTTAAGCATGTATGTAAAGGAGTGCACGCTGTGTGCTTATGGAAGGATTAAGATAGGATTATTCTTACTGTACAAAGGAACTTCTAAGTTTTAGGTTGAATTCTGATTAGAAAAGATATTTACGTATCTTGTGAGGTTACTCTACCTCATTTGTTGCATAAAAGCTATATTGAGTGTGTAAACAACACATAAAACAGTGTTCAAAGCAATTTCTGTTTGTTTTTATGTTTATCCAAGTATGTGTAAAATCACCCTTAGATTTCAGGCAGACCTTTTGGTTATTAACATGTTTTCTGTAAACAGAACTAGTTATAGTGATAAAATTACAGGGTTTTTTCACTCATAAAAATGAATAAATAATCTTCATGAAGCATGATTCTAATGTAAATTTCCAAGTACTGTGTAATCTGCTGGCACATTATCTTGTACTACAGAATCCTGCTTGTCTAACCTTGATTTAATTGTGCTCTGTGCATAAGCAGTGACCTCACTTGGGCTGTGAATTGCTGAACCAATGGAGCAAAAAGTACCATGTTAGACCTTGCCATTAATGACAAAGCCTTAAAGAGTGCCGTATTTTATTCTTTTACATAATACGTATCTTTTCTTGAGATTATTACACAGCTTTCATTTTTGAAAAAAAAATTTTTAAAAAAGCAAGTGATGTTTTGTGTCCTGACATCTCTTTTCCCTTTAACCCAATAAGAAATCCCTGGAAAAATCTAGTTTTATTAATTAAAGTCTAGAATTTATAGTATTATCAAATATTTGTTGGAGTTTTGATTGCAAGACTGCATATAATAGGAGCTGTATTAAAACCAGAAGATAATGTAGCATATGTGAAATTGTAGTTAAAATTTTTCGATAGTTCAGTAGTTTTACAGGAGTGGGATTATATGGATATATAATGTGACCATGAAATCCAGCCAGCTGACAATGAGACAACTGAGGAATATTGCTGCTGCTGTGTTTGTCCCTTCAGAAATGAAATTGTACTTAAATGTATAGTGTATCCTACTTACACGTGGAAAACCACTTGGCCTTCATCTCCTGCAGTCTAAGATATGATTTTTTATTTTTGAGATCCAGCCCCAGACACAGCATGGGAATTATGTTGTTCTTACCTACCTGCTCCTAATATCCATCCTGCATCAAGCTGTGGTATATGTTACTTCATTTGCCAGATTCAGATGCAGAGCTGAAAGTTAAAAAGCAGTGTTACTGGTTTACATTTATTGGATTACTTGTGTTTGTTATTTTCATTTTGGGTGACCCAGAACTTGTTTGGTAACTGTGAGGACATTCAGGGTGATGTTACAGTGACACAGCTGGTAGGAAGACACACAGTTTAAGCACACCATTTCCTATCAAGTATGCATTTGATCAAAATGAATTCCCCTCCTGGGTGTCAGTGAAGATGTTTTTCTTTGATGAGACAAACAGCATGAAACTCTATGGTTTTGGCATTTCCATTTTGCAGGGGGGCAAGGTCTGTGTCAAATGACCCTCCTAACGGATACCCACCCAAGCACCTTCAGAGACCTTCTTTGATTCTTATCCTGAAGTCACTAAGGGAACTCAATTAATTTCAAGGAGAATCTCTCCTTCCTCCTGCAAGAGCAGTCTGTAGGCAGGGTTTTCCACAGAGATCCCAAACACCAAGAGTTCAAAGTTTGGTCATCCCATGGACTTCCTGTGTGTTACAATGTGAACACGATTTTCCAGTACTATTCTCCCAAGTCAAACTGTAATGACTTCTCCTAATCTTTGCTTTCTTCTCATGTGGTTATTCCTAGTACTGTTTCACCCTACTGATTTTGCCAGCTGAGGTAGTTGTGTTCAAATATTTGAACCAAAAATTGTAGTAAAATATCTGATTATTTTTCAGGATTTTTAGCCAGAGTTAGATACCATTTTCTTTTATCATGGTCCCCTTGCAGGACTTGGATGGCACTGTGGTAAGACAGAATAACATTTTTGTGCCACATCAAGAGAATGCATAGTTCTGATCAAATTAAAGCCTACCTACCTGAAAATGCACTCCTGAGAGGCAAGAAACAAGTATGGTTTTCTTTCCCCTTATTATTTCAGAATATTAGCTGTTACAAAGGGTTCTTTGTAAGCATAATACACCCAGCCCATCTGTATTCATCTTATCACTTTAGAAGTGTGGAAATGAGTAGAATTTTTCTCCAGAAGTTATGAAGAACGACTCTATTTTGAGGATTTTTACTGCCTTGTAGAGGTCATGCTGGTATTTCTGAGAGCTACTTCTGACTTCTCAAAATTTTTTTCATTATGTTGTTTTCTGTTGGGGACTATAATTCTTTAGACTAAAACCAGGCTGACATTAGTGCTCAAGAAATAAAACCATAGGCACAAAACTCGTGTTCCTAGAGTAGCTCTTCAATCTGCAGAGTGTTCCACTGTTGCCAGCTGAGACATCATTTATGAGAAGTTTACTGCCATTCCGTTCAAATTCTACAAGTGCAGCAGTTTTTACTGTAAGCTTGCTGGGAAATTCTTGTTCTTAGAATTAACTAATTGCATCATGAAACCAGAAGTGATTGATAATGGCATTTTTAAATTGAGCTGTACCTAGCAGTTGGACAGCCGTGCCCTGTAGATGGAACATTAAAGTCACTGAAAACAATTTCTTTTCAAGATGGGTTCAGAAATGAAACTTCAGAAATTACTAAAAGCATCATTAAAGATTTACAGACAGTCTGGAACCTAGCATTATTTTCTTCAAATAGATCAAGTAATTTTCTCTTACCATCAAATTATCTTTTTATCTAAGAAGATCTGCTAATATACCTGTGCTGCCAGATAAGTAGAAAGTCAAAGCTTCAGAACTGAACAGGACTGAGAAACTGTGTACATTACACTTGCTGGTATATATTTCACTAGAAGCAGAGCACAGGAGCAGAGGGACTTTTTCAGGTCATGCAGTGATCACAAGCACTTGATGATCAAAAGCTACCAGGTCATAAAATTCAGCCCTATATACATCAAACTCCCTCTTTTCTTTAGTTATGCTTGTGCTAACATTTCCAGCATCCCACTTACAGCTCTCCCATGTTTATCTATTTGACAATCCCAAGCACGAGCACAGGCTGGGCAGGGAATGGATCAAGAGCACCCTTGAGGAGAAGGATTTGGGGGATGTTGGTGGATGAGAAGCTCAGCATGACCCAGCAATGTGCACTCCCAGCCCAGAGAGCCAAACGTGTCCTGGGCTGCATTCAAAGCCCTGTGGGCAGCAGGGCAGGGAGGGGATTCTGCCCCTGCCCCACTGCTCTGCTCTGCTGAGACCCACCTGCAGTGCTGCATCCATATCTGGGTCTGCTAGCATAAAAAGGATGTGGACCTGTTGGAGTGAGTCCAGAAGAGGATGACAAAGATGATCAGAGGGCTGGGGGAGCTCTGCTACAAAGACAGGCTGAGAAATTTGGGGCTGTTCAGTGTAGAGAAGAGAAGGCTCCAGGGAGACCTTATAGGACCCTCGAGTACCAAAAAGAGGCCTATAAGAAAGCTGAAGAGGGAGATTTTGCAAGGGCCTTTAGTTACAGAACAAGGTGGCATGACTTTTAACTGAGAGTAGATTTAGATTAGATATTAGAATGAAATTCTTCACTGAGTGTGGTGAGACATTGGCACAAGTTGTGAACTACCACTGTGCATTTTGAATGGGAATCTTTCAAGATTCATTTTGTGTCCCCTTATTTGTATACTGCAAGAAAAAAATAACAAGTGAATCTCTTCCCCTTTCAATGACACTCATAGTTTAATGGTCATTCATCAAGCACCTCTGTTCCCAGGCCCTATTTTTTCCAATTTTAGTAATTCCTTTAATGAAGCTGTAGGATCCCTTCACAAAAATGGCTGTGGTAATGACTAATGTAATATTTTCTATACAGCTCATTTATTTCACTTGTTAGCCTGATAAAAACTTTGAATGCTAAATTCCTGCATTTCAGTTTCATGTTTGCTTCTTCTTTTGAAAATTTCACTATTTACATTTATATATTCTGATGTATTCTGTTTATAAAAGGAAAGCAAACCATCAAAATTATATATGCTTTGATTTTTTATCATGCATTAAACATGGAATAAACAATAAATCAAAATTTAAAAAACCAATAAAACTCAGAATCTAAAAATTCTCATATGCCTATCTCTATTTCAAAAATATCAGTCCATTCCTGTCTAATTTCCCTATGAATATCAGAAGATACAAGAAGCCATAGCTACTAAGAAGAATAGCAAGCTGAGAAGTTGTCAAACTCAAGAGAATATCAGCTCCATAACTATGGTCATGGCACTCTCCATTTCCAAAATTGTCGTTTAGCTAAATCAATATAATGAGAAAGAGGAAGATCCATTCTGAGAGGCTTTCTGACCCAAACCCTGTCCTTACACTGAGTAATTTCAGTGCCAGTGAATAGGGTCTCCCTTTTGTGAATTAGAAATCAGCATTAAGAGTCTTCATAAGAGAGTGCTTAAAACTTGAATAAATCAGCGGGAAATCTATATTTCTTATTTGCCCTTTAGTATTTCAGAACCAAAACCAAGTTCTTGAACAGAAGAATAGCCAACACCTGTTGAACCTGGATTCGAATGGGGATAATTTTCTGTAACATTTGCAGAAGCTGCATTCCAGTTGTCCATTAGATGTACAACTTTGCATTGCCTGAACTCTAGCCTACTCTGCACATGCTAAATAAAGAACTTGGAAAACATCAGATGATTCAGCATTGATTTCCACAGGCTCATTTATGCTGGGTTTAATATCTGATTCTAGAAGTCACATCCTGGCCCAGGGCTGTGCTTTGACATTCATACTGCAGCAGAGCTCTTACAGCACAGTATCACTGAAAAATGTCCTTGACCTCTGGGATTTACAGCACACTGAAGTGTGCTTTTTAATCTCATTTGATTAGTCTATTTAGATAATATCTCTATCCTCCCTTCTTTTTCTTTGAAATGAGAATTTAGTGTGATAATATATCCACTACATCTGTGAACTCTTACAGATTACAGGAAAAGGTAGGGATTGGCAAGAGGCCACATCTGAATCAGAAAGGAAGTGATGTGGCAAAGAAAAAGAATAGCACAGAGCTGTGCATTTTTGCCTTTTTTTTTGTGCATCTTCCAAAACATTTCCTTAGTCCTGTCACACCAAACTGACTCCCACGGTTTTACGGAAACAGTGAGAATTTCAGCGATAAACCACTGTATTTTTCAGTGACAATGATGTTATGGGCCCATAATATTGTTGTTGCTGATAGACTGTGATTAGCAGTGACAGTGATATTACTACTAACAATTATGAACAGAGCTTACACCATGAAATCATGAAATGACACAGGCCTAAAGAGGAAATTTTGGTTGCTTTTGTTACTTAGAGGGATTTTCCACTGTCTGAACACCAAACAGTGAGATGTCTGGTCCTGAATAAGAATTTCATGTCCAGGAGAAAACTAACTCTGTGTTCAGTGTCAGAAGAGAGAGACACCTGGGAGAGGCTGTCCAAGGTGTCCGCTGCTGTTGATTTTGCTGGATGTAAATCTACCTGACACAAAATAATTTTGGCTGCTTATTCATATTAGAATAAACCAACAAACCAAGCATTTTAATGTATTCAGGACAAAGTGGCACTCAGGACAGAATACACAAGACTAAATAGGCAGAAGAAGAGAAAAATGGAGTGATATTACAGTTTTCTTATGTCTGTTTTCAATTTCTTTTTTCTTTTTCATAAAAATATGTTTTTCCTAAACATAAAAATTTTATCACAGATCAGCTGTGCTCCGTTACTTTAATATTCTTGCCATGGTGATTGTGACAGAATCATTTTGTCCAAAAGAGCATCTATTCAAATTAATAATGATTAGACAGAAAGAATTAGTATCAGACTGCTTCCTTCTAAATTAATCATTAATTTATAGTTGATTAAATCATCACATCCTGTTTAAAATGAATTTGCTTCTTAAATATGCCCTTGTCTATTCTGGGTTTGTATGGTGTGCAATAAGAAAAGTCTTATTTTATCCAAGCTATCTAGTCATTACTGTAATAAAATGATAAAATATAATCAGTTACATTCTTTTGATGTATCCACATTGGAATAAGAAACTACAAAGGCACTAGGCAGCAATACTGTACTACTTGGGGAATGATGCATCAGTGTAAATGTGTACTCACCTACCTTGGTAGCAATCAGAACCAATGGACATAACAGAGTTTTTATTTTCCTGCAATATAATTCTATATTTTAAAAGCAAGATATATTAAAAGAGAATGCAGAAGATTTTAGTCTGTATGCCAGGTTGTTCTTTTTACCATTACATCATCTGTTCATTGATAAGAAAAGTGAAAAACGAAAGCTGTTCTACACTTAAGAGGCTGAGGACTTTCTGACACTGTACAGACAGTCAGTCTTTCTGTACACAGCAGTTCAAATATAACATGCAGTAAATTTCAAAACCACACAGGCTTTGCTTTTAACTGCTAGTTCCAGAGCCTAGCGAGGCTGTTTGTCAGCACTGCCGTGTGGTTATAGCTTTAGGCAGCAGGATGGTGGTGATCCTTCACTGAATCCTTAATTGGGTAGTCCAGCTGTATAGTGTATTGATTGCTGGTTACATGACTTCCAGCATTTTATGTGTGTATTGTCAGCTCCTAAGGTCTGAGCCAAATTAAATTACTTTCTGCCCAGCTGCCCTTATCCTAGTCAGAAATCTGAGGCTTTGCCATTCTCTCTTGCGCCAAAAAACTATGAAGGAGATTTGAATCTCCTGAAACATTCAGCTGAATAAAATAAAACGTCACAGACATGTTCCAGCAGTCTGCAATGGCAGCATTTGCTACATCTGCTGGGAATCATAATCCAAAACTAAACAATCATCTAAAACATATATCAATAGTGCAACTGATCTTCTAGATATGAAATCCACACACACTACTGATTATTTATGTTCCACATGGCAGCCTGTAGCAAAAACAATGAGATGTATAAATGGCTGCTCTTAACTTGTCACTAACACTTTTTTCCCCTGTGATTTTTTTATTGCAGATAATTTGTGCAGAAAATAGGACACTTTTCTGTGATTTCTTGGTGCAGGTGCAAACACAGGTATGGGGTTCTTTGCTTCATGTTACTTCCAGCTAAAAAAGGATGAGTAATTCAGATACAACGAAAAATCCGAATTCTGGGTAAAATAAATTTTCTTTGTCATTGAAAATTTAAATAATATATACAGCTTCTCTTTCTGGTCTACAGGAAATGTTTGATAACTGTGAACACAAATGGTAGACTGTGTGCTTGGTAGAAACGTTAGGGATCAGGTATGGTCCTCTGAAGTCATGGTCTTTCTAGAAATGCCTTGCTTGCTGCAGTCCAAGACTGATCTCCGTGCTGTAGTGCCTGTTTTCTACCAACCCTAAAACAACACAGAGGGTTTGATTGAAAATATTTTATAAGGGAGTCTACAATTAAAAACAAAAAGAAAATGGATAGCTCTAATTTTTCCTGGGCTGAGTCAAGGTAAAGGGAAAATTGATTACTTGTATTATTTTGAAATTTGATTATTCTCTATCAGTCTATGCAAGACTGAAGTTTGTCCTCAAAGACATTTTAATTTCAAAATCCAATTACTGAGATCCTTAAGCCTATCACCCAAATTCGAGTCAGAATTGGAAATTTAAATCAAGGGTTTTTTTAAAATCTTTTAATTAGTTCTAAGGAAATTAATAACAGATTACTCATATTTTTTATATGAAACACATCCTGAATTCCCAAGTAATATTAAAAAATAACAATACTTTGATGATGTTGTTTAAATCTATGTGTCAGTAATATTCACTTTCCCGAGGCATAGTTTGACTACAAATCCAGCTGATTGCCACCACCAGTAATCTTACAATGTTCAGCTGCAATACTAGACAATCCATTTCTTGTTCACACAATTACTGTAAGTAAATAATCCAGTTCTACAGAGACAGCTATAGGCCAATGGGAAGAAAAATATACGTCTGTCTGTCTATCTGTCTGTTCCAATGTAGAATTGTATTTTCAGTGGCCAAATATTGTTCAGGCCATCAGTCTTACAATTTCTCTCCTTACCTATTTCTTAGGCATTTAATTGTATTCTGGGATTAGATTACAAACACAGGTTCCCTTTTCCTCCCATCTCGGGCCCTTACTCATATCTCAGCATTACATGCAGGAGGTTTGTGAGATGAGCTCACTTTCCCTCATAGTGATGATGAGTACAAAAAGGTAAACAATTCTGAAGACCATTTATTTTTTCCTGTCCATCAGAAGACTCTAAGATTCATTCAGTATGATTGTTGCTGCAAGATGTCTCTAGAAACTTCAGACTTATAGCCTCTCTTTTCTTTGACGGCATTTTTCAAGTACAGACAAAGTAAGCTTAGGATGATTCATCGCAAGTTTAAAAGTATTTTTGAAGGTAATTTACATAGACCTCATCAATATGTGCTGAAGACTCTACAAGGCAGAGAATAAAGACAAATTTTTACTAAAATAGCTCAGTTTACAAGTCAGAATGAAAAATCTCAGAAAAACCTGGAAATCTCCTCTTTTTAATTTTATATCTTGGCTGTCCAACAACAATGCCTTAGAAACCTGAAGTGACGCTGGAGTTCTGCTGCAAGCATATGTAAAGATAGTGTTTACCTCTACAAATGTGAATTGCAGGCGGTTTTATCTGATCTGCTGAAACAGGAGAGTAAAAAGTACTTTCAGGGCACAATATTTCTCATGCTCCTAATGATGAGAGGACTTGTCCTAATCTGAAACAAGACAACCAAATCACCCCCAATATGCCAACTTCTCTCCTTTGAGTATGGAGGGAGCTTGGGGGATGTTGCTCAGGTGTCATCTTTTCCACTGGTGCCATTTGAAGTTAACTGAGACAAATCCCACCCCAAACTAAAAGCTGATTCTTTCACACGACATGTGGGAAGGGACACAGAGGCATAGAACAGTGAGGTGATTTGCCCAAGTCAAATCCAAAGCCTAATGGAAAACCAAGCTTTGCTGACCTTCTGTTTAATCATCTGGTAACCAGCCTATCTATTTATTTCTGCTTTCTTGTAAGTGCTTTTTAAGATGTAATTGGTGATGGATAGTGAGTAAGACCATTGAAACAGACCATGGTCATTATTCATTTTGTATTCTTTATATTGCAAGGATCTGCAGACATATTCCTCATGTTATTTTTCATTTTCACTTTTTCACCTTGGATTTTGGAAGATATTTTACATGAGTCTGCATAATGTAGAAACATATATCATCTTAATAGTATTTGGTTATTATTTTCTATACTACGCCATTTGCATTTTTTCCCCTTTGGCTAATCTTCTCCCATGTTTGCCTTGGAATAAGCAACTATCAGTATAATCTCACCAATGAAACCCTCCCCTTTATGTCTTGCACTACCTCCCAGTGAAGATGTTGCGAATATTAATAATGCCTTTGAGAAGAACCTTTACATACTTTCTCTTCAGATAATTTGAGACATTCTTTTAAATTGTTTGCCTTCAGATATAAAATTAAATTTATATACCTGAAGGTTTGAAATAATTAATGTATTAATTAATTGGATATATTTAATTCCTTGTACCTGTAATTCTTATATAACTGAGTGACCTTGTTAACTTGATTTTCCTTATATGTTTATAACCCTGATATTCTTTAAAAAAACACATCCTAATTTGATCTGTAGCCATTTCTTAATTACACATTCTAAATGACACTGAGATATTTGTCTTCAAGTGGAATGTTGAAAATGTACAGTTGGGCAGAAGAGCAAACCAGAAAAAATATACTCTATAAATTATTAGTTTAAGTACCACTGAGATTTGAATCAGGTCAGCAGTAGAATTTTTGCTGAAAATTACTGGTTTCATTACAATTTATGTTGTTTTAAGTAAGGAATTGTTTGGGAAAACACTCTGTAAGGACATTAAACTTTTTTTGCTCATAAATGCCCAGCAATCTCTTTAACACTCTTATTTTGGTTTTCATCCTTACCAGATACTCTCAAAAACTCCGTGTTCTGCCTTTTTTGTTGGTTTGTCACTATCCATAGGTAACATAACACCTTAACACCTACAGTTATACTCAGTTCTTTGAGAGAGGGAAAACGTGTGGCACGATTTGGAGGAAGAATACAAAGATAAGGGAAGAAAGGTAAGAATTATAACATCCTAATATTATAGAAGTATAGAGCAATTTGGCTTAGGAGCAACCTTTAGAGGAGAACAATCCTTGCCTGGTTTAGCAGCTCTCTAAGGTGCGGGTCCCAGTGCACATTCCTCAGCTGGCCCAGGCATCAGCCACTGCAGACAGGCAATGGAAAATATTTTTCTTTTTCTGCAGTCCTTTCTCTGCTTGCCCCAATGTGAGGAATACTGAGAACTGCTCAGGCACTTGAGCCTATGGTAGGTCAGGAGTGGATTTATGAGAGGTTTTCCCTGTATTCCACCTATTTCTACAGGCAGGGGCTGATTGCGTGGTGAGATGGCTTTTGTCCTGTGCCACCCACCCAAAGAGATGTGACTTCATCAGGGATGAGCACGCATTGCCTCTTTGAGCTGGAGCTCATGGGAAAGGAAGAAATCTTCTGGGCAGAAGATTCTTGCATTAACTCACTGTCACAGGTGTCACCTATAAAGTGCCATGGAGGCTGGCAGGAAACATAATGATGTTGTGGAACCTTTCACAGGGGAAAGAAACAGCTGGCAATGCCCAGTTCCACTGCTTGCCAGCTGCTTGCTTTTACAGGCAGCTGCTTTTATTACAGGCACCCTGAGCTGTAATTACATGCAAATACTCATTTCCCAACCCTCACACCGCTTGCTGAAGGATATTAATATAATCCATTTTACTCCTGTCTGTATTAATAATGGTCTGTAAATACAAATGGGAAAATTCAATTTTGAAAGGGCAACAGGTTTTTTCACACAGCCCATCTTTAGGAGATTATTGTTCGTCTCGAGTGGTTGATTTCGCACTGCTGTCAGCTTCAGAGCTCATAAACCCACCAGAGCTATTGAATAATTATCTAAAAGTGCAGCATCCAGATTTTCTTCTTGTGCTCTGACACCTCCATACAGGCACAATCCCTGCAGCTGCCTGAGCAGCCCGGGCAGCTGGTCCAGGAGGGCACCTGAGATGGGAGGGGACCCCGCTGGGTGTCCTGTTGCCTGGCGACGGTCACGCTGACTTCCTTGGGTTGTCATGGTGACACTTGCAACACAAGTGCCACCTAATGAGGAATCTGAAACCATTTGCTCTTGAGAAACAAAGTTGTGGTAATGCTGCCCTCAAGAAATGGGTCATAGTATTGCTGTCATCAAGGAACTGTGCTTTTTAGAGACAAGCAAGCTGGCTGCGTAAATTGGTTAGAAGTTCTATCTTTTTTAATAAATTCTGATTCAGGGGTATCTGTGCTTTGCCACAGTCCCTCGGGGTGTCCTGCCCCAACATGGGCAATGATGCCCACGGTCCCTCAGCGAGGTTTTTGCCTGGCATGGGTCACCTGTTGCCTCTCTCATATCCCTGACCCAGTGGGGGTCACCACAGCCAGAGCCCCTCAGCAGAACCTTTCCCCCTTGACCTGTTGTGCCCCCCAGAAGTGTGTCTGCAGCCCTTCGTGGCTGGCCATGCCTTTCAAAGCCAGTGTGAGCTGGGGCACTGTGTGCATCTCTGACTGACCTTTGCCTTGACCTTGGCTGAGCCTTCTCCATGTTCCCAGCTGTGACAATCTTGAGGAAGTTCTCTGGGGAGATTTCTTCTGGTAGTTCAACCCTTGGTCATCCACTTTGCATGCCCATTCCAACTGGAGCCCTAGGATTTGTCAGTCTCCTAACTGTGATGCTAACACTCATCCAAATCTGACTCTAACATAACTGCACAAAATCAACGCAAGAAGAGGGTGGGCTGTGAAAAGTATCCTTCCATGAGAACCAGTTAATGAGGGTTGTGGCTGAAGGATTGGTGCTAAAACTTGGCTGCTGTCAAAAATTATGTTTACGTGCAAGGTTCAGCAGCAGAGGCTTCAAGGGGGCTGAAAAAGAAGGTGTCTACAGCAAGGTCTCAGAAAAGTCTCCCTTGAGACGTCAGTCAGGAAACAAGCACAGGTCTCATCCTTGGCTGAGCCCTGCCCAAAGCTGCCCAGCCATGGCCCCATTTAAGAAAATTTTGGAGGATGCTGCCATGCAGTGCAGCAGTATTTCCTTTTTCTGAAGGCTGTATTCTGGGTATTCATGGTATTTTCATGGTGTATATCTCACCATGGCAAGCATAAATGAAGTGTGTCTGAACATGTCTGTGACCCCTGCATTCCAGTGGTGTTCGGATGTAATTTTTGGTGAATTTTTGTCTAACACAGTAATAAAATACATAAAATTTCCATAGCAGTTGGCAGCTTCACAGAGCCCCATAAAGGTAAATCAACTGATATGTCTTGTGCTAGTTTTCCTTAAAGAGAGATCTTTAAATGTTTAATCTGAAGAGAACTTTTGCATCCTGTGTGCTTGTTTTGAAGAATGGGGGCATAATTCAGCCATCCCTCTTGTGTGCCAGTACTCTTCTCATGGTGTTGCTGCTCTAAACACTGAATCTGCATGGATCTGTGGTGGCAGACAGAGCAGACAGTGGTTGTAGCAGCTGGACCAAGTCTAGGAAGAGGGGAAGCAACTGGAAAGGGAGGGAGAAGAATTCTTGGATGAAAAGAACTTGAGAGCTTGAGGGGGAGAGAGAATCTGTGAGTGTCATGGACTCTGAACTATTTCACTGAGCAGTCACATTACACTCTTATTTCCTCTTACAGAAAGCACCGAGTCCAAATAGAATCGTCTTTCATCTAAATTAGGTATTTCTTGACAGGGAGATAACATTTTCAATAATTCAGTTACATTCCTTTTTTTTCATTTTGTTTTCTTCACTTTACAATTGCTTCAATTGAACAGTGAAATATTTCTGTATGTCTGTGTGGTTCAGTTGTTTGCTTTGCCTCGAAAACAATGATCACTTATGAGGCAGTGTGCTCCTGTTCACACTTCTGGGGGTAATGCCTTGCCTCTACCATGTGTTTCAGAAAAAGTGCCACTGAAATAGTTTGAAGAAGCATCATCAATGTGTAAACAAGTCTGCTGCATTTTAAAAGTATATAAGCCAACGCAGGAAAAAGATAGAGAAAACAATAGTGAGGGAGAAGGGCAAAGCAGTAAATGAACTAAAACAAATTGGCTCATTGTCAGGAAAAAGAAAAAAAAAGAGAAGATGGGGAAAGAACAATGTGAAAAGACAGAGGTGGAATACAAAAGAGAGTGACAAGGTAGTAAAGGAGTGGGTAGCAAAGGCAGTAGGTGAGTGACAGAATAATCTAACTACACAGGACCAAGTAATGCTTAGGAAATAAAAGAGACAGAGATAGGACTATTGATAAAATTGCCTGGAAGAAATAACTTGAGAAAAGAGATCAGAGAGAGAAGATGGGTTGATTATTATGCTACCAAGCACAATTTCCCTTGACTTGCACATTTGCATCATCATCTTTGACATATTTGCATAAGAACTGGTCTTAGTTAAACTTTTATGCCTGTCTCAAACCCACAGCTCTTGTCTGGAAGTTCTCATGTTAGGTTTTTAAGCCATAAAAGAAATCCATGGACTCTCAAGAATCAATGCTTACAGCAGTCTATTGTTTATGTAAGGGGATTTTAATGCCCAGGATTACATCCAGAATGAAGCTACATTTTGTTTCCGGAAAGTCATTCATGAAGCAAGAATATTCTTCTCAGCCACTGATTTCCTCTTCCATTTAGAATGATAGGTAGAACAAAAAAAACCTATTTTCTGTTTCAAAGGCCTTTCTTGAGAATTTAGTGTTGTTCTGTTTAGCTCAAAGGCTACCATTTTAAAGTGTCTGTGCTCAGACTCTGCAGGTTTAACTCATTGAAATCTGAAAGCCATTAATAATTCTGACAATCTCATCATTTATTGAAGCTGTTAATAGTAGTCAGTAATTTTAGAAACATCAGTTTTATTTATTTTGTGTTTATCATGATATTGTTTTGGCACTGCCCTGTGTAAAACTAATTTGAATTTGGAGCAAAAATTGGAGCAATTTTTGTGCACCAAGCTGTGTTTTATCAAGATTACTGCATAACAAAATAAGTGACACATATGTATACACTGTGTTTTATGGACAGACTACTGACACAAATATTAATATCCATCATATCTCAAACCAAATTATTTACAAATTGAACTTATATATTCCTCCTTTTATATAATTGTTATTTTAATGAAACTAAATTTTTGCAGTTAGAATACTTCCTATTTTGGTAATCAATATTCCCTCTTATGTCTTTCTATTTATCCAAGCTCAAGCAGCAATTAAACCCAATATACATTTCAAGTCCAATGGAAGAATTTAAATTCCCATGTAATTGTAGAAATTTTGTCATGAGCTCTACCCACAACTCTGGCTCTGCTGATCAAATTCTGAAAACCAGAGTCTTCTAAGTGTGTGTTATATTTGCCTCAAATACTTGTACATGGTTTGACACTTTCAGGAAGCAGTGAAGTGTTTTCTATTGGCTGCTGAGGACTATTCTGTCAGGCTTTGCACTGAAAACTAGAAAGTTAAATTAAACTATGCACAGTTTGTGCTCCTGTAGCAAGAATGCTTCCAGTACATCAGCTGGTTTATTTAGAACTATCTCACACACCTCTCTTCCCGGTGACCTGCAGGATTAGCACTCTCCTAATTTCACATGGTAGAGGAAAAGGAAAGGAAACAGGGAATATGTGTGACTTCCTGAGCATGTGACACTATGAGCATTGAAAGCCTGGGAACAGTCCTAGCACAGAGGAGGTTTGAAACAATCTCTTCTGTTTTCTGTATATGCTTTATTAACAAGTAACCATAAAAAATGTAAAAACTCCAAATGTCAGGAAATGAATTAGTTTGACTTCAACTTAACATGTGGTCTGTGCTTTCAGGTTTGGATAAGTACTTGAGTTATTGTTTCTGGACTTTTCCAAATTTGGCTTTAAAGCTGTGAAGCTGAGGAGAACCTGACATGGGTGATGAAACTGCAACAGCGAGTTTACTGAAAATCATAAAGCAGCTGCAAATGTTGGCTTCAGTCCTGTAGAAACAGCAGAAACTGTTCCAGCAACAGATGGTCGAGGGGCTTTCATTTATTTAGGGGCTGTAGGTGAGTATCTGCCCAGTTCTGTCTGCAGTCAAAGGATGTCATGAGGACATAAAAACAATTGTACTGGGTCAAAGAGACATCCAGCCCTGTATCCTGTCTCTGACAATGGTCTGTGCTATCTCAGAAGCAGAAAAGCAGTTCCAGGGAAAGAATCTTTGCTCGATAACCTTGATATTGGCTGTGCCTGATGTAGAAATTTGCTTTGAATATACGCTGTCAGTTCCCTCTACCGTCTACATTACTGCAATTCTTAAAGCAGCTTTTGTGTGGACAAGCACACAATATTTCAGTGGAAAACAAAATGGGTCTTTATACAACTATACACCCATTTGTGACCCCTGGGCTTTGAAAATAACCAGCCTGGTAAAAGCCTGTGGGTCTTTAGTTGTCATGAAATGCTGCAAGTGCTCTGAGAAGCCCAATATTTGCCCATCTTAGCTATAACCCCAGCCAGCTTCCCAGGAGATGTGAAGCTCAAAAGCAAGGATTCAGATCTTACCAAACGCATACATCAGTTCTTGAATTGTACTCAGCTAAGGGTGAGCTGACATAACTTCAGTTGGTCTGACCCTGTAAGTATTACTCTGAAAGAACGAGAATTGGAGAATAAGATGTGTAAGCTCCCATTCAGCCAAGCATTTAAAGATGAATTAAAGTCCTGTTGACTTATAGGAGAAATAAGTGTGGGTTTAAAAGTGTTGCTGAACAACAGTTTTTGTTATCATTGAGTCATATTCCACTTTCAAAATTTTCAGAGGTGACATCTACTGTCCTGAATGGAAATAAGAGTGTGTGTTGAGCCTACACAGAATAGTTTTGATCCCCAGTCTGAAAAAACACATAAAATAATCTACTGCTCTTCAAAGTGACTTGTATACCTCCACCATAGGCAGTATCTCTCTACAGGGTCCTGTTTCATAATCATAATACTGGAAGATTTTCAGCAACTTTTATTGATTTATTTTTTTTTCTTTCAAAACACAGAAATACTTAGTGTTACATTATCCTAGTTTAGTTTAAAGATTTTTCTTTAGATAATATTTATTTTCAGCCTTGCTAATTTGTAACCCAGAAGAGCACTAGCACTTGAGCCACTGGGACTCCTGAGTCTGATCCTGATGGCTGGACATAGACCTATTATCAACAGGACAATGTGTAGGCCATAGTAAAAGATGCCCAGAATAAGATGTGTGCATGGCTTCAAAACCTCCTCATTATTTTAGATGAGATTTTAGATTTTACACAAAGATTAAAAAAATCATATATAGCATCGAAGGCATTTTCAAGCAGGGGAAAATAAATGAGTGAACCATAAATAAGGGTTCATTAAAACTACATTAAAGTAATCTCACTCTATTTGCTCACATTGTTGTAGCTCTGCAAAAAGGACCCATTGTTTTGACTGGGAAAAATATAAGTTTGTAAGGCTGATTGATTACAGCCTTTATCAAATTAAAATTGTTGATTTCATCATTTATATTCATTCTTATTAGTATTATTAATCCTTTAGGCCAGTTGGATAAGCCATTCTCACCAATTCTTCCTAAAATCAATAGTTATAAAAAGGACAAGGCAGGCAGATAAGGATCAATGCTAAATTAGTACAAGTGAACTAAGATTGCAATTTAATTGCAACCATGTGAAACACCAACATTATATAAGGGAGGATTTAATTGTTTCAGGTTCTCATATAGTCATTATTTGTTGGATTTTCAGCACAAAAGCATCCTGTGAAGTGTTTTTAACAGACGTCCTCCAAAAACTTTAAGAATGCTGCATCAAATTTAAGTAAAAAAACATGAAAATCTTTCATCATATTTCAGCTCAAAGTGGATGAACCACCTTATAAAAAGCCATGTTGCTTCATGTTAGTGAGAGAGCACCTTCACTTGTAGACAGCAGCTGGTGAAAGTGAAAGGTGGGAGCCATTAGTTCTGTGTCTTTACTTTGTCTGAGGAGCAGGACAAAGATCCCTTGGTGGACTGTGGCTCAGCAGCAAAATATTTTGAATGCTGGGCAAAATGCCATATGTTTGCAGTTTAACAATCACCAGGAAAACATATTGTGAATTGTCACTAACAGCTTTTTCTCAGTGTGGGGGCTAAACAGCAGAAGGGGAGATTGGCAACAGACTGAACATATAAGCAAAGCTGGTAATTTATCATTCTGTATCAAGAGTCAAACCAACAGTCAAAAGCCAAATTCCTATAAACACAGAGCTATGTTGTCCAGCTAAGCATTCTGGACACTGTACTGAATAATCTGGGCTAGTGTAGAAGAGGGAGAAAAACTAAAGGGTACAGTTGTTGTCCCTGTGCTACTGAGAAGATTTCTTAATTATTGTGATGAGGATAAACCAAATGGTGGTGAAATCCTCACCCTGGTGTCAAGGTGGTGAAAGAAAACAGAATTATGGAATTGTGAAAGGCTGAGGCTGTGGAAAGCTGAGTGGTTTCTTAATTAAAATGTCCCTACATTATTATTACCATGATATTAAAATCAGTAGGAGGTTTATTTGTCAGACGTGTTATTAGAGGAGCTGAGCAGCTCACGAACCAGCCTGACATTGTCAGCTCTGCACAAGGCCCAACCCAAACTGCTGGTACTGCTTAAGGTAGAATTTTGTTTCTCTTCCTCCTGATGAATAGTCCCCCCCCAGTTCAATCAACTGCAAACAGCTGCTGGATAGTGGTAAGTGCTTATTTTTCCTTTGAATTATTGGAGTCTGACAGTTTAATACGTTCACCAGCTCGTTAATTTTTCCCCGTCCTGGCTTGAATCACACCCTGTGCATCCTCTTTTACCCTTCAGAAAGCTAGTGGCTTTAGACCACTTCTATACTATTTATCCAAACCTATTTTGGTGCCTTTTGATGTTGCAAGAAGATTCTGGTTGTGCTTTAACTGAACTGCCTGGCTGGGGTTCATTCCACTCTCAAAATACCGTGGTGTGGGTGTGTGCAGGTAGGTGGCTACACATGGATTAGGTGGCTAAGCGCCCCCAAAAGATAGGGATAGAGTCAAACAGTCAGTGTAACATGGGCGTAAATCAGTTTACAAAAAAACCTTGCCCATTGGGTGTTCCTACAGTAGACATATTATGGCTGGGCAAATGACCTGTTCTCTCAGGAGAAAAAGTGAGCAGAGAGTTAATCCATTAGCTAGATTCCATCCCTAGGTTATGCCGTGTCTGAATACGATCATGACAGAGTCTTAAACTTTCCTGTCATGAACTTTGTTTTTCAATAGGGATTATGTCAAACATGTAATCACCCTGAAGGGGTTCTGTCAGCCTCATTTTGGACAGTGGATTCAGTCTCAGCACCATTCCCAGTTCCTGGTGGTGTTATAGTACTTCTCAGATCTTCAGTGTTTGCTACATAATGTGCTATTTCTTCCAGATGGGCTCAGCACATTCAATGCTAAGATGATTCTAGACAAGGACCTTTTCCTGTTTTGATACAAAACTCTACAAACAGAATGCTCCAATGCTTTTTTTGGCCATTCACAAATGCTTTGTCTGTTTTAAAAGTAAGTGCTTTAAATAAATCTCATCCTTTAGAATAATACATAATTTTAAAAACTTTCTCATCTGCCCTATTATTTCTAATTCATTCCTTTGTGCTTTGTAAAGTATTTGATGGGAGAGCAAGGAGTCTTGGCTAATGATTAGACAGGACAGCATAGTTGTTTGGGGAAGTAATGATGTGTTAGGAGCAGTGATGCCTAAATGTGCTTTACTAGAGGTAGGGCACAGTGACAAATACTGTACTTTGAGGATAAGAAGTGATCATTGCTTGTTTTTACCTACTTATTTTAAGATGGATCTGGTGTATGAATATTGCTGGTTTCATAAATCTTCCCGTTCTTTTTCAAGGCAGCTCATTCAATGAAAATAGCAACATGTGTTGGGGTCAGTACACCCTCATTTATTTTTATATCTTCTATAAATGTACATCAAATTAAAAAATACTTGTTCTGGCTTTCATTATCTACAAATGTCATGCTGCCCCTTAAAAATATGCCATAAGCCATTTCTTAGCCCTTTTACTCAACTCCTCATACTACTTGTTCAGTACGACAAACAGAGATGTCTCACTGCGCACAGTTCGCATCCATGAGGGAGCCCTGCTTCTTCTGCTCTGACCTGTACCATTGCAAGTCATTCTGCTTTGTACTAATATTCTTTTGCAAAGACTTCCACAGGGTAAAATTGCAGTCACCAGGATGAAGGGCTGTGTGCTACTGGCTGCCAATGCGAATGCGTAGCGTGTTACTGATCTGGGGACACCAGAGAAGAAGTGTTTTGGGCATGACAGATGGAGAACAGAGGGAAAACAAAAGTACCTCAATATCTCGGGTCTGAGGAAGAAATGTTCCCAACCCCAAAGTTAAGAACCAACTTAAGTGTCATATTGATGACCAAAGCCTAAAAACATGTTTTTAACAGAGTGTAATAGGCATCCATAAACTTCAGGTAGCCTGTGCATACACTTGTGTGGATACATATTAGACACAGAATTTCCTCCAGTCTGCTAGAAAAATCTGATCTTATTTTAAAGGTTAAGTGGTGGTTAATTCGTTGCTCTGGATTTATTCTGTACATCTAGACCGAATTTTCTGTCTTTGGCATCTAAAACCAGCATTTCACTATGCTCTTTTAATTATGTAGAAAATCCAACAAAATCCATGGAGAAATGCTTACAGAGTAGGATCCAAACCACTTCTCAATCTTCTTTCCAAGAAGTTAACTAATATTATATTCTTCAGTCCTTGCCATAGTTTCATGGCCCTCCTCTGAAGTCCCTGAAGTTTGTGGACATTGTTTGTATGATCTCCCTCAGTTTGAAAAGCTTTCCTGCACCTGCTGTAAAGCAAAAAAAGGAAAAAAATATTTTCAAACCTAATTTACTGAAACAAATAATGGGTTAAGATAATCTATACACCTTTTTTGTACAACTAGCAAATGGAGTTTCTACATGTCCTCAGTTTGGTCTGGCATTTTAAGGGATATTTTCAAACATCCTCCTGTTATCATTTGTGTTATTTATTTTTTGTATTCCACAGTAAAGAAATACTTGAAAAAAATACTTTCACAATTTAAACTTGTGTTGTTCTTTGAGTTTCTTAAGTGGTTAGCTGGAAGTAATTTTCTTTTTGTTTTCTGATGTGAATGTATTGCTTTGATTGGGGAGATAGAACAAGGTGCCTGATCTTATTTCTCTTGCTTATTCAACAAGGTCAAAACACACTTAAGAAATCTTCCCCCTCTTGCAGACTACTGACTAAATTAGAAAATTATAACAAGACATACATAAATTACATTATATGTGGCAGCTATCAACTGTGTGTTTTGAGAAGAGTCAGATTTTAGCATGAAACTCTGCTGTGTGTCCTTCTAGTCTGACTGCAGTATCATCTAGTGATGGTTTCTCTAACTCTACATACAGCTTTCCTCCAAATTTCTGCCTTCCAAGACCAATTCTTTCAAAGCTTGGAGATATAACATGTGTGGGGTTTTTGCAGACATTTTATCTGACCTCTCACACTGAAATGCAATTTTTGCATTCTGACTGTTTAGACAGTGGCATAATAGTGTTATCTGCTCCCTTGACAAGTCATTCCCAGGCTATCAACCATTCTGACAGCTGCTGAGCAGATATCTAGTAAAATAATAAGATTATCTATTTCCTGTGTGGTTTCTCCTTTCCAAATTTGAATGTGTCAATATGTGTTGCTGTTGTTGTGTGTGACTTGGTACACAGATACAATGATTTTTTATGAGGGGTCCATCTTATCCTTTCTCATATAGAGGACTCCTTCCTGAATCTCTAAAGCTAATCTCTCTTGAGACATGCCCAAAGTCCCAGATTCTGATGAGTTCAGAAGCCAGCAAGTGCTGAGGCATGAACACGGGGAAAGAGAATAGCCCCAAGTGGTTATAAAATACAAAGGCCTGGACATTGACTGTGGTGGAAGTCAGGAAAAAAGGTTTATTCACTTAGGCATAACAGTCTACAAATCTAAATCACATTAAAGCACTGTCATGTTAAATTTAGTGTAGCTGTGATATCACTCCTTAACTTTCCAATTTCCCTAGTCAGAGATAAGAGACTTGTATTGTCCCAGATTATGGTGATGTATATGAAGTTGTTTTATTTGTGGAGAAGTGACTCACTGCTTTCCTAGCTGCTGAGACATCAAAATAAAGACATGCAGCAATTAAGGACAAAGTGGTTTCAAAGATCTTCACTGTGTAGAGTGAACAGAAACAGGATGTTTGTGCTTAAACTCAGTGTTGGGTGATCTCCAAGATTTTTCAAGCATCTGCAAGAGAAAATGAAAAGTAATAAAAAGGTAAGTGGTGAATGAATATTTTTTCCTTTGTTGAAGGTTGTTTTGTTTTTTTCCTAAAAACAAAATTGTGGTATTTATCTCTTCTAAAACTAATCCAAAGATAGAAAAAAACATAAGGAATCAGAAAGCTAAGTTTCTCCTTCCAAATCTTTATAAATTTTTTTTTACAAAGTTTTAGAATTCTCAAAAGCTTTAAAAACTTACATAAAATCAGAGGTTAGGTATTCCTCCCAGAAATGAATTCCCCATGAATCCTGTGCTGCTGATACGGTTAACTACCTGTGCAGGAGCATCTAATGAGCAGTCATTTAGAAATTAGATTTAGATCCCCTAAAGGTCATTGAACTAGCAAATCTGATAGCTGCATGAAAGGTAGTGAACAGACAGAAGTACACGTCAGTAGCCAGGAGCTGATGAGTCAAGGCTGACATTAAGGTTTTACTGAGGAAAAAATAAAAGCTGTAATAGCAGCAAGTAAGTAATATCCATGTAAAGTATATCAGCACTCAGATGAAAAGATATTTTTCAAAATTATGTGCTTTTCATAGATCATTTGGTTGGAAAAGCCATAGGAAAGGAGACCTGGAATGGGTCTTAGCCCTCTGTGCAAACTGACAGACTTCTGCCAAAATCCAGGCACTGCTTGTAAGACGTCAAGGTACTTGACTCTTTGGGTGCCTTGACTTTGCATTTACAACCAACTTTAATTTTATAGTATAGTTGGTTATAGCCATATAATTAAAAAGAACACATTAAGCCAATGAATTACAGTGGCAGCCCTGTTTTCAGAGACCATATAAATTGATCGCTTTCTTATCCTTTTCTGACCTTGTCTGAGTAAGCAGGTAAGATAAATTCATTTGACATTTGCTCTTTGCCAGCTTTACTTCCTGAACATCCTCTACAAAGCAGGAGATTAATTCTTCAGGGTTAAAACATGGTGTACACAACACAGCTATACCAGAGACCAAGAGGATAAGAAACCCTCTCACCTCATGCTCTACCATCTATCAAAAAATTAGGAACTAGATCCAGATTAGCAACTCTGTTCTTCCTGCCAGACCTGATCATATGGGAAAGGGGGTGGCAGCTGATTTCCATTCCATCCCTGGAGAGTCATGGCTTAGGAAGTGGGTGCATCGAGCAGCACATTGCTGCTTTCCTCCCCAGGGCACGCCTGGGGTGAGAATGGGGTGCCAAGGGAGGGCAGTGCCTTTGAAGGATTGCACAGTTATGCACAGGCTGTTGCACAGCGCTTGCCCCAACCCCAGAACAAACGCTGCTCACATGCACATGACTTGAATACAACTTTTAACAAGAAAAAAAATGAAAAAGAAGATTAATAAAAACTGTTGCAACAGAAGCAGCAATAGGATGCCACTTCAAAATTGCTGAAACTTGTCATTTTTGTCTTTCTATTATTGCTGGGAAAGGACCTGCAATAGGTAATAAAATACTGTCAATACAGAGATAAAAAACAACACCCACTCTGTCCGATGTTTTGACATGAGGATCTACTGGCGAACAACACAAAGCTTTACAGGTCACTGTGTTCCATATTTTCCTTGTGAAATATACTGCACTTCCAATCAGTTGGGATTATGGCAAATTACCTGGATGTACAATTTAAAACTTCAGATAGATCACTGGATTTAAGGTATAGCTACAGTGTGTGCCAGAAATATAGATGAACAAATGGCAAGTTTCACAGCTTATTCAATTGAAGGGGTTATATTTCTGCAGGGTCCCCCACATTTGACTCGCCATATTGATGTCACACAGCTCACTAGGCAGAGACAATAATATGGTCTTGTTGGCAAATCAGTTGTGTAAGCAATGCTGGATTATTTGTTTTTCTGAGGGCAAGTCATTTTACAGCACTTGGACACAGCATCTTGTTCCATTTGATTCCTTGAACAAGAATTCTTAAGGCCTCTTCTATTTCATGGTCAGCATTTCAAGTTTCCGGGGCTTAGAAGAATAATTCTGTAGGTTGACTCTAAATTCTAATACTGTAGGCTTAACAAATCGAGTCTTTTTAAAGTGATAACCACCCCCAGGAAGTGTTGGAGTAGGCAGTACAGATAAGCACTTTATGCGTGAGACTAAGCAAACTTGTTTTTCAAAGGCTCCTACAGGCACAAAGCACAGCACAGATGAGTGAGAAAGCACAGGCGAATCCAGCACTGGCAATATCTCTCATTAAATGTGTGAGTGGTGCTATTCTGGTTCTTCAAGAAAGGCATTTACCAGGACCCAGTGAGAGGCTGTGGGTCTCAGCCCATGCACCATGTGTGGGGCCAAAACCCTTTTTGTATCTTGGGTTGCTCTCATTTGGAGGGAAGAAGATGGACACATAGCTCTAAATGGCAAGGAGTAACAGCAGGGACCTTCTGAATACTATTAGCGCCTTGGGAGGGAGTGCAGGTGGGACAGCCAGGCAACTGTTTTAGCCAGTGATAATTTAAGTACTAATTCTTGTCCCTTTTTTTGCATAGTCACACAAAAGTGCATTTCTGCTCCCTTTAGCTGCCTTCATTCTTAAACCTCCCATAGACTGTTTTAAGAAAGACCAGGCTTGTAGAGAGAGGTAATACTTGTACCTAAGTAATTCTCACAGTCAGTAAATACAGACAAAGAGTCACTCAAGGACTCCATCTGGCCTCAGACCAGAAGGGGTGAATTTGACACCAGCAGAGTTTGGAAAAAGTTATTCTGACTTGAGATGAGTTATGGTAATTTCCTTAGTACTCAAGCAGGCATCACAATTTTATGTGAAGGTGAAGGTGAGACAATTTGTTGTCTTCATTCATCTTCATGGCACAGAAGCAGAGAAAACTCTAAGCGAAAACAACCAATACCCACAAACAGTTTTACAACATGCCACATGCAAAGTGATGTCAGTAACAGAAGCTCCAGTCTCTGGGTGCTTGCTTCTTCTCCTGGCCCCATTTTTACAGTTTTGCTGGTCTCTTTTATTAGGTAGTAAACTGATTTTTGACAGTCTTTTTTTTTTTTTTTTTTTTTTTCCTTAAGGAATAAACTGATTCACCAAAACAGGTTTGGGGAGCCTTCTTTCAGCCAAGTGCAAAGTAAAAGAAGAACCCTGTCCATAAAATATAATGACACAATAAAAATGTCATGATTGCTCTAAATTAGAAATTATGAAGGGGAACAAGACAACAGGTAGAAAAATGTGCTGGCAGGGCTGAGTACAACTTAAGACCATTTTTTAAATGTGTGAGGCACAGAAGAAATCATAAAGCTAATATTTGCCAGAAAAAGGCACTAATGAATAATGCCAAAAACCAAGAGGAAACATTCCGTAATTAATCTTGCTGTGATCCTGGGAAGAAGCAGCTGTATGCTATTTTAAATGAAAAGGTACTTTCACTTAGTGAAAGTGATAGCAGACAATATCTATTAAAATGCCATTTGAACGATTAGGTGTGCATATTGCTGTCTCCACTACTCCAAATGGCAGATTCCCACTGGTCTTATGATCAGAAACCTTCTTTTAATTTGAAACCTTTTTTTTCCTTGTGAATTCATACCTATTTATGGTATGCTTTCACAAGGAAATTTAATTTAACAAATTTAACTTTGTTTATTTCCAAACTGTATTTGTAAAACACAATAACATGTTTCCTCAGCCCTAATTTTATTGTATTAGTAAATTATTCCCTTCTAGTTCCTGATCTATGAAGGACTTTCCATTCTCTAAAACAACTTCATGTTTCTTTCCAGTCAATAAAGACACAATTTTCCTCAACTATGACTTTTAGGCTAGCATACACATTTCAACAGATATTGAAAATTGCAATTTTTTGTGTTCTAGAATACTCTTTGATTTCTATGTCATCAAAACACACAAATGATTCAGTAAAATGAACCTGTGTAATATTTTAAAGTCCCTTATATTCTACTCAACATACTCCCAATTTCCACCAAATTTTTGTGCGCTTAACATTTTCATGCCCAAGTCTGTATTTTTCTTCTAGTAAATTTTCTTCCTCTTCTCAAAATATTTCTTCCTGTTCTTCATATATTTATCTTCCTGTATATTGAAAAATCATTCAGGCCATTGATAAAAAAGATCCTAAAATAGCTCCTTTAGGTATTTTACCTTTTGCCACTCCTAACCTTGTAGTCAAACCATGTGATGTCCAGGCCACAGAGTCTCCATTTCATTTAGTTATTTTCTGATCTGTATTTTCCAGAGCAGAGGATGTTTGTGGCACGGTATCATCTTGATTTTGGATAACATCACCAGGCTAGTAGATTTTGATGAAGAAGAGATTGCAACATTCTTCTCCCTTCCAATATTTCCTTTAAACTGTTGGCTGTAATAATAAAATTTCAAAGTGAGATCTAGCTGCAAATTTATTTTATTTAAGTTACTGTGAAACACTAACTCAAGAACTTTTAGCACATGAGGGTAAATCAGTCAGGACACCTCCAGAACAAATAAAAATTAACAAAGCATGATTTTATAAGAAATATATTGCATATGCATGATCATGGGTATAAATCTACCTTCTCCCTGATGCTCATGTGTCTATATTTGTTTAATTAAACACAAGATGGCACTTCGTGATGTTATTAAAAATAATTTATAAATGGAACCATTTTTTGAAAAGTAAACAACACTGACTCACCTCCTTAGTCACAGACGTGTACAGTATACTTTAATTATGTGTTCAGTGACAAAAGATCACTTGAGGAATTCTTTATCAATGGACTATACTTCGTAGACAAACAGCCTCAACTGGATTGCAGAACTTTCAAATGTGAAAGCCTACAAATTAAGAGAACCAGGATGGGCTGACTTTGATGCATTTTTAAAAATAAGACATCGCATGAGCTCTGCAGTCCACACACACTTTCAGCCCATGATGAAATATATCCTTTTCAATCATTTGTCTTGGGCAGGCCGAGGTCAGAACAAAGCCCGTGCCCAGCAGTGGGATGTGTGGGCACACCCACCCTTCTCTCTCCCCTGGAGCCAGGGAGTGAAGGTATCTGTGTGAAGATGGGAAATGACCCAACTCTAAGCTGCTGCCCAGCTCAGTTTGCAGAGCTGAGGCTGAAAGGAGCCATTTGGGGCTGGGTTTGGTCTCTGAGGTGCCTCTGCAGAGTTCAGGCAGCAGGGGAGGGGTCAGCGAGTCAGGGTGACCCTGGGGAGTGGCAGCTGGAGGGAAGCTGGCCTCACACAGAGCAAAATTTAGGAAAGGCTCCTTTCACTTGTTGTTGTTCCTACTTCTTCAGCGCCGCTCCAGGACTAGCTGGAGTCTGTCTCCAGCTCTGTATCAGTTTGTTCCACATCTGTTGTGCAGAAATTATGATGTGGGTAGGCTCTGCTCTCATAACAAACACCATGTCCCTTGTGCTCCTATAAAATTGTTCTCTCTTTAAGCCTAGAATCTTCAATTACAGCTCCACATGGTCTTTAAAGTCCCTTTTATTAGGCAATAAAATAAAAAATTTATTAGCATTATGCCACTGAGGCAGGATTCCCAGAAGATGTGCTGTGAGAAGCAGTTATGAACCAAAGCAATTCCAGCAGTTTCTGGAAGGCAGCAGGCTGTTCTTTATCAAGTATTGCTCACAATGGCACTGGCCTGCACACACTCGCAGCTGTGTTCACAGGGGTGGCTCTTGCAATTGCAGCAGGTACGGTCACGGCCAGCTGCACACAGGGACAAAGCCAGGATGCCATGATAGCAAACTTTCCAGTGAGTTTCAGTTCGTCAGAGACATTCTCCTTTTTTCCCCTTCAAAGAAGACTTTATTTGAAGGCTAAGAAAAATGCTGGAAATCTTTATGAGACATAAGAAACAGAGTGTGGAAATCAGACTAGATTTGTGGCTCATTAAATGCCACTGACTTTAAAATGCACATGTTCCTCTCATTCTGAATTTTCTCTCTGACTGTGCCTCTGTGCATCAGTTGTCAGTCAGAGGATGAGCTTTCTGAAGTGTCCATAGGGCACTGTCTTTGATCACTTGGCAAGAAGTTCAGAGGTTATGGCCCATCAATAATTTATAAAATTCTTAAAAACAAAATAAGCTATGAAGCAATGAATGACATTCTTACAAGCTAATTTTTCACTGCCCCTTTGTTTTCTGTGGTCAGTTATGCATTTGGACTGCAAACATTTACCCTTAAAAATGTTTGTCTTCTTGAGCCACAGCAAGAGCAAATTATGAGGTTTATGAACTCCTAAAAACGCTGCAATAAAAACGATGAGGTACTAAATTATCCTTATTTACATTCAATGTCATCTTTCTGCAGTGATGGAGACAGACTTTGTTCAATGAAAGCCAACAAGACATGGCCTGCCACAGTTTATCATACCAAGGCAGGTGTGATTTACTCATCTGTGCTCTTTTTTGCCTTTTCCTCATTGCTTTTTGCATGGAAATTATAAAACTACTTATGCTTTTTCACATTCTTAAATCTGATTGTTTCATAAGACTCTAGGCCTTTAGCAATTGGGTTTAACCTCAGGTTTAGATGAAATTCTGTCTTAGGTGACTAAAGATATTTTTTATTCTTTGGCTTCTCAGTGATCAAGACACTGAGTGGGACCCATGAGCCCCAGCTGCTGCTTTGTGTGGTCTTCCTTGATAGTGGGAAGTAAATAAAAAATGCTTAGGTGGAAGAAGGGCTGAGTTAACTTGCTGGAGCCTTAACTCCTGCTGTAGATGTAAGGCTTGCAATTTGGACCCTCAGATCTTCACCCACCTGCATGGAGATGTGAAAACAGAAGGAATCTTTCCTAGTAGGCAAGTTTCCTGATCACACTTGTCTGTGAGGAAACATTCATGGTTGTGAGGAATTGTAGCGTCATACCTGAGCCCAAACCAGTCAGTCTGTGGAGCAGATTACTTTTCTGCATTTCATCAAGGCCCTGTAAAGACAAGAGGAACGAAAACAGAGCCATTCAAATTTCCAGAGATCTTTTTAGAAGGTTTTCAGTCTCAACCACGGATCTCAAAGCAAGAAGTATATGGCTGGTTAATTGTTCTTGCTTGGCTGTCTATTGCTCTAATGTGAAGAATTAAGTCACTCTCTTGGATCATTTTCTTGTAGATTCATCTCTGTAAGGCACAAGTTATGACACATTTACCTTTATCTAAAGATATTCATACCCTTAAATTTTTGAATTCTGTACCTCTATTCATAGAAAAAGACTCAGAAACAGTTATATTTTTTCTGAGGCTGATCCATGCCAAAACCCTGCTCTTGACACTTTTGTATTCATTAAAATCAGAAAAACCTCCAAGGTTTTTTCCTTAGCATTATTTTAAGAATTGCAAATTCCTGACTGGAGTTTGCAGTCATGACAGATGTAATGCCTCACAGTCCACTTTTGAGATTTCAAGCACCCTGCTGCTGTTTTTGTCAGTCTAACTTTCCTCTAAGGTCTTCCTAAGGAACTTTTATTGTAGATGATCTGTATATATTTTTCTCTGGTTTCCAGAAGGCATGTCAAGGTAACCTAATCAAATATGAAACCGGGTGCTTTGGAATAGCTCTATGTGTTAGGAAGGTGTGCTAGAATTTTCAATAGGTATGGTTTCAGCCTCTTTTGCCATCAGATAAGCTAAAGTGCTTTTTAACATGTCCGCAGTGCCCTGTGCTATTGGGGTAAATGGTTATACAATATCTGCTGGTCTGTGCACTTTTATCTCCATTATTTCAGTATCTGAGCTCTTCACAAGCATAGAAAAATACATTGTTCCTCAGAACACCCTGGGGCTTTGAAGTAGGAACTTCATTATATCTGTGGGGAATGAATGGAGAAGACAAATTAAGGGCTAAACCTTAAGGGTCCTTCAGGCTCGCAGCGCTGTGATGAACAACATTTCGGGGGAGACTGAGCCTGGGGTATTCTCATCTCCAGGTCAGTCAGCCCTGGGGAGAGTTAGGCACTTGTGCAACTGACCCTGAAAAACCCCTGAAGCTATCAAAGGCTTGATTTCAGACGGAGGAGATGCAATTTAAATGTCCCTGCTCTGGTGAGTACCAATGCTTGATGTGACAAAAATAATAGAAATTATTGGACAGCATTTATCTCAAATATCTGAAAGATTAGTCTATACTTATGGTATAGGAGGGAAAACCTGGGTTGAAAGCACCCAATCAGACAGAACAGGGATCTAAACCAGGTTTCCTACATACCACACACAGATCTGCCCTAGCTACAAGAGGGCCCTTGTACTCCCCCAGGGATTGTCTAGTAGCTCTACTTAGTGGGATTTTTGGTTAAGCATTTCTGAAGTCCCATAGCAGCTCATTGGCTGTAGGATTGCATCAGTAACTTTGCAGAATATTAGATGTGTGGGAGGTTCAGATACCTCAGGTATTTGGGGACTAAAAAGTGCTTCCTCAGATCATCTGTGGCTCCTGTCTGGATTGTGGCCTTTGTTGTATGAAAAGAGATAACAGATGCCCCTTGTCTGAAGGAAGTGAATTGAGTCTTCCAAACCTGACCTTATTCCTAAATGGGACTTTATTCCTGAGCACAGCTCCCTCATTAGCTGTGCCAGTAGCGATCACGAAAAGGAGAACACAAAGACGATTCAAGGTGTGGCCTCAGCAGTGCCGAGCACAGGGGGACGATCACTGCCCTGCTCCTGCTGGCCACACCATTGCTGATCCAGGCCAGGATGCCATTGGCCTTCTTGGCCACCTGGGCACAGCTGGATCATGTTCAGCCACTCTCAACCAGCACGCCCAGGGCCTTTTGCACCAGGCAGCTTCCCAGTTAGTACATACATGATTTCTAGGAGGCACATGACACCACAATTAACATTCCTAGAACAGAATTATGCTTTCTTTCACTACACATGTCCAACTAGACTTTTTCTAGTTTCTTTGAAGTCAGAGAAGGTATAAAACTGTAGAAACATAGACAGTTTTGTCATATTTCTTCTCTAAATAATAGAGATCTTACATGACGGTAGACATTTACATCTGTGTTCATGACATTTCACTGTTGATAGCTCTCAGGTATGTGGCTATTTTTGCTTCATTTTTCTCCCCACAAAACATGAGGGAATATGAGGAAAACAGTTCCTCAAATCCTCAGAAAGATTATAAAAATTCACCAAGAAATCAGTGCATAATGTTCAGAGAAAGACAAAAAGACAATAGACCGCAGTCTGCTATCAAATTTAGAGTCCTCAGTGTTGGGTTTTAAGGGAAAAACCCACCAGATTTGCTGCAAAGATTTTTTTCTCAACACATATAAGGTTGTGCTATATTTAGCTCATGCCTTAAACTGCATATTATTTTCTGTAGCACTTCTTGTATAGTCTGTTCTGCCATGAAATTACCTGGTTTTGTAAAAAGCTAACCAGGCTAGAGCTGTAACAACTTAATAGAGCTACTGGCCCTAATTCAGCGTGCACAGAATGGCAAAGCTATTGAGAGGTATTGGTAGAGAAGTGTCTTACGCTGGTTCCCTTCCAGTCAAGTTGAATGGAGGGCACAGAGAGAAAGTAGAACACAATGGAGTAATAGTTCTAAATATAGCTTCAAGGAGAGGCTAGGCCATACTGCAGGAGATTACAAAATGTGTTTGAAGGAAATCATCTGTACCAGGAACAGCAGGAATATTGAGAAAGACAACAAATGGAGTTAATTGGTGACATCAGCGCTAGGCAAATCCCCAGCAGTCCTTGTAGTCACCAGTTGTGCCTCAAAGAAGGCTCAGTGGCAGCTGGTTGGGTTCCCACACTGTTTCTGCATCCTCACCTTCATCATCACCCAAAGCAGCAGGCAAATGCAGAAGATTGTCTGCCCTGCATCACTAAAGTTGTGGAAATAGTCTTTCCTCTCTTTACCTGGTCAGAAAATACTCCAGTCTAAACAGAAAGCTACATTCAAAACTCCATGAAATGCTACACTGCTGTTACTATCAAGTATGAATTTCACAGGTATGCTCAGCTGCTGACAGAAGAGCAAATAGACAATCTGGTTATTTTAGGCACCTGGAGATCTCAGGTATTAACTGAGCAAAGGTTTGTGATAACAGCTCGAGTTGTCTAAGAAAGAGAGTTGTAGATCAGCAAATTCTTTCAGCAAGGTGGATGGAGCTCAATCAGTTTTATGAATGAGAAATCTCAGTTGGAGGGTTTTCGTAATGTAGTATTGTATGTACTTTGTATGTCATTTACATACAAAAAAGTGCATGCAGTCATAAATGTTGTCAGTTTACCTCTCCATTTCTACTGTGTTGCTGAAAATGTGAATTCAAACTGTTTTTTAAAGAGAAGCCTTGAAAGATTTCAAAATTCATGATGTGTTCCTGTAACAAGGCAGCTAAAAAAATCCCACTTTGATTTCAGCGAAGTTACTCCATGTGTAAATAACTACACATCATTGAGATAAGGGGTTTGCAATCTTACCCAAGACTCCATTTGGTCTCCCCAGGAACTGTTGTGCATTTCCAACACATAAATAAAGGCAGGAGTACATTCCCTTTAAGGCCACACAGAATTTGTGAGAACCTCAAGCAGCAGGTGCCAGCGTTCAACACCATGCAAAACCACCACGAAAATGTGTGTGAACAGCTGCTGTCCCTTTAACTTTGCACAAACTCTTGCACATCTCAGATGCTGGAACAGGAGCATGGCCAGCAGCAGATCCTTCTGCAGGCAGCCAGAGCAGTGTTGGCTCACTCCAGCCTTGTAAGGGAATGGAGGAGTTCCTTGGGCAAGCTGGACAGCAGCGTCACCAGAGCTCTCACAAAACCTGATTTATGTGCAGCAAGCTCTGAGCCTGACAGTGTGAGGAACAGCAGGCCCCAGCTGAAGCTAATGGAATAGCTTTCCCTGGACTCAGGAAGGTCCTCAGGCATCAACTCTGAAAAAGAGCAGAATATTAATTTCGGGATGGTCCTTTCCCAGAGTTGGCAGGGACTGCAGAGCTGCTGGAAGGCAGGCTAAACACAGGATCAGATGCACAAATTAGAGAAATGGTCTGGGGAAAACTCCCAAGAGAATATAATTCAATTACAATGTGTACAGAAATCTACATTTGTCTGCAGAATCATTCTGGAAGCAACCGACTAGATAGGAATTCTGCCCAAAAAATTGTATCCAAGGGTTATGGTAGTTCAGGCATTAAATGAATGTCACCTATGACATGCTCACAAGAAAAAGACCAGAATAATCTGAAGGTGAGCTTGTAAGAAAATGCCATATTACAACTCTGTTTTGTGTTGGCAGGGCCTCAGGTGCACAGCCAGAACTACTATGGGACATAAAAAAATTCAGAAGAAATTGTCTTATGTGGGATGTGCATAAAAAGCATGATTTTTGAGGAAAAAAATTGTTGTTTAGACTCAAAGATTTGACTGAAATGACAATTTTCCTCAAATGCATAGGAGACCATGGCAAAGAGGAAGAGAATAGACTGCTCTGACTTAATTCTGGGACAGTATGGCCTGACAATGTAGCAAGAAAACTTCAGATATTAATATTAATTTTTTTTTTATGAGAGAGAAAAAGAAAAATCTACCTTTACAGACAGCAGAGCCTGTGTATGAGTTGTAGTTGCCGTGGAGTCACCAGCATCTGAGGTTTTAAAAGCAGACTGAGACAAGATATTTATAAAACTGATCCTATGTCAGGATGAGGTGTGGGCTTCCAGTTTATGAGTTTTTAAAAGACCAGGCTGAGTCCTGGCTGCTTTTTTTGACCCATCAGTGCTAACAATATTTTAAAATACTTGCAAGTCTTTTTCTTTCAGAATACACTGTTTTAAGACCAAGCTGATGAGCAACACAGTACATAACAAATATGTGGAAGCCTGAGTTCACTGGAGGTGATTTTTTGTAGATATCAAAGATTTTTATCTGCCATATTCCCACTGAACTCTTCAAAAACCTGTGGCTGTCCTTACTGATTTCACAGAAAAAGATAATGCCTGTATTCACCCAGAGAGAAGCAAGAGCTAGTAAGGATTCTAGAGGAAGTCTGGAAATTGGAAATCAACATTTTGTTTTAAATTCTTGCATTCGCATCTCCTCCCATAAAGCCCAAAGGAAACACATGAACAGAAAACAACTTACAGATGGAGAAAATAAACCTCCCTCCTTCTGAATTTCAACTTCTCTGGCCAGGTCTTGACAGGGATTGCTGATGCAGCTGCCAGTGATTCCCTTCTCTTAGCCCCAGCAAATAGCTTGGAGCACCAAATGACAGGAACAGAAAAAACATTGAAGAGTCTTTTAGGCCACATGGTTAACTTGTAATAGTGTTGTACTTCATTATGGATTCATTCCTATTGTGTGGTTGTTTCTTGTGTTTTTTTCCTATCCCTTTAGACTTCCACTTGTGAGAGACACAAGAAAGTGGGAAATAAAACTGTCACTAGAGAATTCATAAGAGAAAAGACGGGAGTGAAAAACAAGGTATTGTTTCTCTCATACCAGCAAGAAACAGCCACAGAAACATTAGATCTCTGCAATGTTCCATGTGAAACTCTGATTTCTAGCAAGACAGCAAACTCCTGGGCACACAGGGAGCCCACAGTGGCAACGTCATGTTGAGCTGGGTGTGACATCAAGCTATTTGCAGCTGGTGTGAGATGCTGCAGTACTGACACCTGCAGCAGCATGAACTCAAGCTTTCCCCTCTCTTTTGGGGGTGTTGGTGGATGAAAGCTCAATGTGACCCATCAATGTGTGCTTGCAGCTCATAAAACCAAGCACATCCTGGGCTGCACCAAAAGAAACACGGCCAGGAGGGCAANATTTGCAGCTGGTGTGAGATGCTGCAGTACTGACACCTGCAGCAGCATGAACTCAAGCTTTCCCCTCTCTTTTGGGGGTGTTGGTGGATGAAAGCTCAATGTGACCCATCAATGTGTGCTTGCAGCTCATAAAACCAAGCACATCCTGGGCTGCACCAAAAGAAACACGGCCAGGAGGGCAAAGGGGGGGATCCTGCCCCTCTGCTCTGCTGAGAGCCCACCTGCAGTGCTGCATCCACATCTGGGGTCCTGAACATAAGAAGGATGTGGACCTGTTGGAGTAAGCCCAGAGGAGGGCCATGAAGATGACCAGAGAGCTGGAGCACCTCTCCAATTAAGCCAGGCTGAGAGATTTGGAGTTGCTCAGCCTGGAGAAAGGAAGGCTCCACTGAGGCATTATGGCACCTTGCAGTACCTAAAGGTACTTTGCTCTGAGGGTGATGAGGCACTGGCACAGGTTGCCCAGAGGAATTGTGGCTGCCCATCCCTGGAAATGTTCAAGGCCAGGTTGGATGGGGATTTAAGCCACCTGGTCTAGTGGAAGAAGTCCCTGACCACAGCCCATAGCATGGGAGGGAAGTTGAAAACAAAGTTTTGAAACCATTTCCATAAAAGCCATCATAGGTAGTTTAATTCATAAATACATTTTTGACTGTGTGATGGGAAAAGTTAATTCTCTGCATATTTATTCCCTAAATATCTTTGATAACTTTGAGGGTCAATTACAGAATTTCTCTAAGCATGGCCAAGTGCTGCTATGGATGTCAGTGGGAGCTGACTGGGGAAAACTTCTAAAGATATTTTAAGAAATTACAGGATTTGAACTCCAGACAAAAAGAAACGTGCTCTTACTTGAAATTTCAGTTGTGATATGTCTAGCACTTCTTTTAGAGTGACCTCAAAGGGGAACATTTTCAGTACCCAAAGTATAGAATCTGTGTCTGGTTTTGAAGAGTTTATGACATTTTTTCTGGCAAATTCAGTAGTTTTGTATTCTGTGGATCTCAGCCAGTTTTAATAACATCTCCAACCACAAAAAAATAATAGAAAAAGAGGATTTATTTTGACTGGAGATTTACTTTGGTCCTGGAATTTGGCCCTTCAGTCCTGATTTATAGTGAAGGATTGGAAAAAAAAAGGAAAGAATTCTGTTCTTGAGAATTGACCTATATTAAAAGCACATCACCATTTCAGGTCTAGAAGAGAGATACATTTTGCCAGGCCCTTTACTCACAGAAGATTGAATTCATAGTTCATTTAGTTTTACACTATAAAGGGCAAATGCCTCCTTTTCCTGGTCTGGATTAACAACAAAGCCAAAATTCTGCTATTTTGGCATTGACAACCACTGAGGTAAATCCAGTGATTTTTAATCAGAGTATCATGCCCTATTATTTTGAGACCAGAAAATATTTGATTATATTCAAAGGGTGTATTTGTACATGCATATGTGCAAGTATGTATATTTATATAGAATTGTACATAAAATTGTCCTTGTGCAAATTTAGATGCAGATACATATAAACAAATTACATTGTATAAATACATACAGGTAATATATGTTACATACTTACAATATATTGTATATTCATTGCATATGAAAATTCCTAAATATACAAACGATGTACAAAAATGAGGATGCTAAAAAGGAGGTTTGGAAAAAAGGAAACTCTTCCCAGTAAGGAATTTGGTATAGTGCAGTTATGAAAAGTGTCTGACTTTTGCTATACAGGAGTAATAAGAATTTGTGCTAGTCAAGAGGAGAAAAAGAAGTTTGCTTCTGATATAAAGAGACCTAATAAACCTTTGCTCTTCCATTTCATTGTATTCTATCCATTTTCAGGGAAAAATCGTGTTCACTGTTTCTAGAGCACTGCAGGTTGTCACTCCAGAATGTCCTTTTTCATTCTGGTGCTTTCTGAGGTCAGACTCTAGGAACTTTATGTAAAAGTGCAATGAGTGAATATGAGTGAAAGTAACACTATTTTTTTTTCATGAAAAAACACTTTTTTTGGGTCCTCATATCCAATAAATAGATCCAGAACCTGGAAGTTTGGTGTAGACCTTTAGACTGCTTGGGAGCAGTCCACGGAAGGACAACCAGAGTTTTGGGTGGACACTTGTGGGTGGATTCCTGCAGGGGGAATTCTGCTGGGGGTCCTGTTTAAGGACACACAGATCCCTTTCCATTGCACTCCTAATCCAATAGGGGCTCTTTAATGTTGGAAATCAAAGAGTCATGTAATGACAGTAGAAGCTGACGGCAGCACTCCACCTTTGGCTACACTCCAAGTAAATAGAGCTTACTATTTCCTTCAAAAGTAGAAAGATACCTTTTCTTCCCCAGTGACGAAAACCCTCTAATGCCCTTAATTTTACTCATCACAAAGCATTAGCCCCAAATACACACAAGTCATTCCTATCTCTCGGAGACAAGTCTTGCTGTTTATAGCTGTGGGGAGTGATTGAGTGTTTCCTTACTGAGCACTGGTGTCGTGCAGAAAATACAGCAATGAGACATTCATGCCTTGATTTCCCTGAAAGGATTTTTTTTTTCCAAAATTCCATCAGGCAAATTGATTTGGTCATTTTTTTTTTCCTGTGGGAGGACACATCTTTTATCTTTATACTTGATCCATACAACTCCCATCACTTAGGACTTGGAAAGCAGCTCTGCAGATGTCATTGTCTATGTGTCCTCCCCAAAAACCTGTTAAAAACAAGAACAATTCCCAACCATAAATAGTGAAATGCATTTACTCTGTTCTTCTGAGTCCTCCTTATATCCCATTAATTTCACAAACCTCCTTATCTGCAGTTAGATACAAAACTACAGGGGAAAAGTAAGTTACAAAGCTTGCTCAAAGGTCACCTGCTTGCTTGTTCCTTTCTGAGCCGCAGTGTGCAGATTGCAGCACTGGCTTGAGTAAAAATTACTGACATAAACAAAAGTGGTAATATGTAATATGACAATAAATGGTTGTGTTTTTTCCAGGTAATGAGCAGTTTCAGCTTGTCTTCTAGCAGGCATAGAAAACCTAGGGTCAATTTACTCACATCACTCCTCTGCCTGCCCAGGCTTAAGAGCAAGGGAAGAAAATTAAGAGGCACAAGGCTGTGTCACCTAATCATCACTTTTCTGCCAAATAAAATCAAGACACTGAAGTAATTCAACCCTCATGACCTTGTTGGGACTGGAGATGTGCCCAAAAGAAGAAACTAGACATAAGACTGAAAAACATCATTAAAAGGAGATTTCATATATATAATTGAGGTGCCAGGCAGTCAATTAGCAGGTGTGGGATGGTGAGGATTAGAAATACAAAAGCCACAGCCTGTCAGAACTGCAGTTTTCAGTGCCCACTAGGCAACACGACCCCAGGAACTACATGCAGTCCAAAATCATGCAACAGGTTCAAGCTCAGCCCCCACTGTGGATTTCTGTGATGCCTCAAGACAGTGCGAGGGGTGGCTGGAATATTTTATTTTCTATAAGTAAAATGAAGACAGCCTCTAGGCTATTCTGAAATGAGAGCCATCTGTGAGCCAGTAAACAAGTGTAGCATGGGAGAGCCAAAAACATGGAGCTGAGGGTTATATTCTCAACGACTCCTCTCTGAAGCCAGAGCAGGTGAGACCTGGGGTGAGGAGCACCAGCCATGGGCCATGTGCAGAGCTGGAAGGTGCTCTGGCCCTGCTCCTCAGGCCTTCTCTCCTTGGGACAGGACAGATTTAGTGACTGCAGGGGTCAGAGGCCAGGGCTCTGTCTAGTCCCCGAGCTATGTGTGAACTCCAAGGCTGCTGGGTTGAATTCCCTGTTCTATTTTCAAATATTATACATATTATACAATACATATTATGCAATATATAATGGCCCAAAGAGCCCATTTACTCAGGCGCTTCTCTCAGAAACTTCTGACTCCATGCTGTGTGAGTGAAGAAAGTACAGCACATGCTCTGTACAAAGCTACAACACTGGCTGGCTGTTGGATTTGGGAAATATTTGCATTAATGAAGAACAATAAATGAAAACAGAGATCATAGTAAAGCATCTTCTTTTCCTAAAAAAAATAATAAATCTAATACAGCTCCAGGAACAAAAGAAAGAAGGAATCAAAATATATTTCATATTTACCTATAACCTAATAAAGTTGATCTGCGGCATTTAAGACAAAAAATCCAACTTGTTTGACCTTCTGCAGTAAATCCAGAGCAGGTTCTCTCCTTCTCTCTCTCCCTTGGCTCTCCCATGCCAAATAAGCTCTGTCAAACTCTCACCTCCTCATAGCTATTCCACAATTAACATCAAGCATTGAGGACCAAGGGTTTATTAGGAAAAAATGGTGGAGGATAAGAAATGAGAGAAAAATAATTTTGAGTTGTTTTTCTAGAAAGAGGATAATATGAAAATAGGTGAATTAGATTGAGCACAACCCACTTAATGATTGGAATTTTAGCCTGAAAAGTGACAGCAGATGTACTTTAATACTTAAATGTTCCCATCTTCACGGATTTAAAACATTCATATTAAGTTATACCTGAACTGAGACTTTTTACAGAGCTTCATTTTGATGATACTGTAAAGAATTCATATCTATTTCTAGCAAATTGTTAAGACAATTTTCAAGGCAGCTTTCTAACACTGCTTCATCAGATTAAAATCGTAATTTTTTTCTGCTGCATAAAAGTGTTGTATTCTGCAAGTCTCCAGATTCCCTAAGCAGGGATAGGCCTTATTTGTTTGCCTATATTGGTTTGTCTTTTGGGGGCTTTTGCATGGTTGATTGTTACTTGGTTATTTTCCTTGGCTGGGAAAATAAAATAAACAAATACTGTAAGTCTGCTGTGTTGAGATGACAGGGAAGTGATTAATCATAGATATAGAAGATATGCATAAAAAATAATAAATTTCACATATTCACCATAGGAAAAGTGAAATGGTGACATTGTATGAGATTTCTTGCATCCATTCTGGAACACAAACCACAGGCTTTGCAAATATTGTTGGCTCAGGATCCCAAATAGTTGCTTTGGTTAAGTACAGATAACATTTTCAATTACTGAGGCTTGTAAAGGCATTTAAAGTTATCCACAATAATCAAAGAATTATAGAATAAAGGAATACTTTAATTTTGAAGGAAGTGCAATAGATCATCCGGACAAGCTTCCTGGTCAAAATAGATCCAAACCCTGTTAGGGTGACTCAAAGCTTTGTCGACTCAAGTTTTTTAAAATCTGAAAGTATTAAGACTACACAGTGTCTGTGAGCAGCCTGTGTCAGTGTTTGTAGATGCCCAGTGGGAAAATACTTTTCCTAATATCTGACCCAGCTTTACTGCCTTGCATCTTGTGTCAATGGCCCCTTATTCTTGTCTCATGATCAAGACACCTAACTATAAATCTGAAATGATGCCCACAGCCTTTGAGTATTTTTCCTGCCCTCATAGTTTCACTTGACAGTCTGTTTTATAGGAAACATTCTATGGTAACGCTCAGTGGACTGTAAAAATCAAATAAGCTTGATATCTCTATGTCCAATAACACATGGATGTGTGTTATGCATATATAATGTGTATGCAGTACATAGAAGCATGCACATTAGCATGTATGTAGCGTGTGCACGTTCACATGTACAGATGGGGACACATGTAGAACAAAGCCTGTGTGTTTGTGTCAGTGTGAACCTTTTGCCGGCGCTGCTCAGGGAGATGGGAGGGCAGGTTTGGCAGGGCTGTGCACAGCCAGTCCATCGCCTGCTTCTTGAGCAAACCCAGGGCATTACTGCCCCAGCGTGGTGGATCGTGCTCTTGCAAGTGCCTTGAAAATTGAAGGTTTCGAATTCACTGAATTTTGTCTTGCTTTGGTCCTTAAAGCCTTGCCACACCAATGTAAATTCAAAGAGAGTTTTGTTTTAATTTTCACTTCAGTTTGCCTGAACCTCAAATAATAGGTGTGCATCTAGGCTAGGCAGCTCCAAAAGTGACATACTGTGCTTTCTATTTGAGAAACCATACACAAAAAAATATATACTGCAAATTAATATAATCACTTCAACACAGATTGCTTAGAACATTTGTTGCAAGTGGTGGCTGTCCTCGTGACATCCTGTGGTTTGGTCAACCAGCCTTCTTATGCCTGGACAGAGCTCATGGCGCACTGCATTTGCCCACAGGCCCAAAAAGCCCAAAGCATGTACACTGAGAGGCTCTGGGCATCATTGCTGCCCTTAGATGGCTGCAATTCTTGCACCTGTATAGCTGGTAAGGCATTATTGTATCTGATTTATAGGCTCTCAGACCAATCTCTTTGTCCTGAGTGAGCCACAAGAAGTCAAATGATAACACTGTGGGCATTTCAACAGAGACCTCAGGCCAGGAGAACATCATATTCCTGTGTCAGGAATTTTAGCTGGGAATAATCTTGGACCTACTTTGCAGGCATATGTGGGCTCAACCTCCATGCCTGGATTTTTCTTAACACTTTCATCCAACCAGTCTCAATGGGAGGCAGTTTTCAGCTGGAATTAAGGCTGGTGGTCATGCTTGCCAGGCAGGTTACAGGCACAATGCTAGGAAAATGGAGCTCGTGACTGCAGTGGCAGAGAGAGCGTGTTTTACTATATGTGTTTTATTTACAGTTTATTTACAGCCAGGACATCCATTGCATTCACCTACTACTACAGCCCGAGGGTGCAGGTAAAATATGAACAGGCATATAGGGATTGAATTTTATAGGGCTGCAACCTGCTGAAGGGAATTTTTCTATATTACAGTTGTTTGCAGCCACTTGTAGTGTTGAAGATAACTTTTCCCAGCAGAAACTGGGCTTTTAAGGTCCTGTTTGTAATACCCAAATCCTTTAATAATGTAAAGAAGAAATAAGAATGAGGAAGTGGTTCTGACTTCTGGAATTTGATTTGCTCGGACAGGTGCGTTTCTTTTGTGTTTCCTCCTGGTTTTGTAGAAAGATTTCTGAAAACCTGATGCACTGAGTGCAATTAGTCATACCTTGATAAACATACTGCACAAAGATAGGTAGTTTATATTATAATTACTACTGAATAAATTAATCTATTTCCTATTAATTCAAACCACTGGCCACAGTATAGAGTTTATGTTGGCAGGAACAAGTCACTGCTGTGGGATAATATTGTTTTCAAGCTCACTTGGAAGAATTATTAAGAAAAAGGCTAAAAGGAATGGGGAAATACCATTGGAAAATAAAATGTTGTTAAAATATTTCTCTATTGGAAAGAGAATGATACTTCATGTATTTACATACCCAGTTAAGACATTTACAGGGGTGGACTTAGTAGAAAGTAGGTTTTAACGGGACAACTGCAGGCAGAGAAAGTGCAGCAAGACGGAAGGTAATTCTCATAAACTGGAGAAAATGGGATGTGTTTCTGGGCTACATCAAATCTTCTCTTTGATTCAGACAGTAATTATATTTATTTTGTATAGCACTACCAAAAAAGGTGTTGTTGCAACTCAGTCAAGTTGATGAAGATTTGCCAATGTTTTCTTTTCCTGTTGTCCACAGAGGGACACCTCCTAATGCACACTTTTGTCAAAGAAGGAATTATGTATTTAACTGTCTTGACATGTTTCATGGACCATAAACGTCAGGCGTTGCTGGAAGCTGTCTTTCAGACAGTCACTACTACTTCAGTCATATTGGAACTATTCTTAAGTTCTGTTTTACAATTTTTGGTACTAGAAATTTACAATAGTTTACTGAACTTTGTCATTAGAGATTCCAGGCTGGTTCTTGCAGGGCCTGGGAACTTACCCACAGCCCTGCAGGGACTTCACTGTAACTCAGCCCCCATTGTAACAGTTCCCTCTGGCTCCCGCTTAACCTATCAAGTCACCTGAACTAAGAAACACCTGAGGTTTCATTTGAAGACTAATTTCTCCAGTTTGTTTTCACCTTTGCTATTAGACTGAATTTGCTTCAGACAAACAACTACAGGTCTGTGTCACACAGAACAGCATGCATGTAGACATTTTTTAGTTCCAATATAAAGTTAATTAAAATTGTCTAAGTGCACAGGAAGGAAAATTCACTCTAAGTCACTGGAATAAATTTAGTTGACCTAGAGTCTGCAAAGTCTGGAGCAGCAGCTCTTCTGCAATGTACCCTGTGAATCTAAACATAATTTACATGCCAGGAATTTTGGGCTGTCTTTGCTCCAGTCTGCTAAAAAAGAGAGATATCTAACACCATCCTGTAGTCAGCAGGTACACAGAGAGCTTTGCCTATTGCTGCATCAACTGATGGTGTTCACTGTGCGTGGAAGAACCCCAGGATGACAAACTCTTGGCTAGGAGCTGCTGGCTATGCTATAAAATTTATAGACATTAAAAATGATGACTTGAAATATATTTTTCTTAGTTAAAGTTGAATTCCTGCCTAAACCAACAATGTAAATCAATAAAACTAAAAATAAATGGGTAACCTTAATAATTTATTTTTCCGAAAAAATGTTAGATTGAAGGAAGGGGTAAGTAAGCAGAAACATTTTAATGGGAGGCATGAATATGCCAACCTTTCAAGTGGTTTTTCCAGAAGAACTGGAATTATTTGTACCGGAGCTACTGCAGTACACTGATTGCAGTTCTGCAGCTTGGGTACTCCTCTCTGTGTAAAACAAACCAAAATAGAGACATGCATTTGAAGTAACTTCAAGGAAGCCTGACAACAGGAGCATCTGTTAAAAAGAATTTTATTCTTTTCAATCATGTGTAAGTTTTTTGTCCTATCAAGCTCCTAAGATAACCCCCGAGGACCATGGCATGCTACCAGCCTATGAGGTGATGTTAGAGCAGGCAGGTGAGGATACCTCACTGGGATAATGAACACGCATGCTGTCCCAACACAATATCCTTCAGATTAAGTTTTGGCTGGTAATTAGAAAATTCACCCATGTGAAATAAAAACATCTTGGTATTCGCCTAATGCAACAATTGGATTTGAGGTGTAGTGACCAGATATTAAATATACTGGAACTTCTGGATTTTATAGTCTAAAGACAAGTGTTATGGGGATTAATTTGTAATATTCACAAATTATTTAAAACCTGAGTCTTACAAAAGTACTCTGTCTCAAGCTGTGAAAACATCTGCAACGAAGAGCACTCGGCATATTTTTATATGCAACTGCCAGCAATTCTTGTTAGCTCAATACTTCATGCAGATCTCATTGCTGACCCAGTAATTGTTTTCCACTTTCTCAAGACCTTGAACTACAATAGCTTGGGCCAAGGTTGTGCCTCCACTCAAAGCAAATATGTACCTCTGAAACAATATTCAGAGTTTTCAGAGACTAGAAGGGGAGCCTAAATTGCTTACTGTTATGTGTGCTGTGGATATTTAATCAGAAGGGACAAAATTAGCAGACTTGGAACATTCATGCTAACTTGCACCATTAGAAAAACTATAGGCAATTTGGGAATGATTTTGTCTTCATTTCTTTCCAGTCTGATCCTGAAAAATATTTCTTGGTAGTGCCAGGGCTTGGTTTTAACATTCTTGATGGTTCTAGAGTCAGTGGCCTCCTGCAGGGTAAGAGAGAAGCCTCTGCTGAAGGGTTGCAGCCACTGACACTGCTGTACCAGGGAGTTTAGTTTCCTCACATAAAGTGTGAGGTCCACTTCAGAGGGAAGAAACTCACACAATTCTTAAATGATGATGGCAGATTAAAGCACAAGGCCATTTCTAGAAGAAATATTTTCTTCTGAGAAACAGAATCACCATGTCAGGAGAGTTGTTATGTGCTCTAGCACAGCCACATAAAGTAGTCTTGAATCTTTTACTACCAACATGATTTGATAACAACCTCATATTGTTCCTTATCTTCTGTTCACCAGAAAGACTTGTTCATATTGTATGTTTTTTAAAAAAATTACTGTGTCAGTGATATTTCTCCATCAAAAATGTGCATGCGATGACCCAGCTGCAGAGCCTCAGCTTACCATTAGGAGATGGGGGGGACTGCATAAATTGGGCTACAGACAGGACAGACTCAGTGAGGGCCTCAATTGGAACTTCTAGAACTGCAGTTCTAAAGAACAAACCCATAGCACTGCCTTTAGCTGTGAAGACATTAAACTCAAAAAATCCCATGGGTTTTCTCTATTGAAGTTGATTATACCATTGGAGTTCTGGCAAGGTTACGCAAAATCTTCTATGGAAACAAGAAAACACTCCCTTTGAGGAAGAACTGAAGTTTTCATAAATTCCTCAAACTACTTATTTGAGCATGTTGACAACAATTAGTGTCATTCTCTCCTGGCATAAATGAAGAAGCTGAAGAACAGAGAGTTGAACTGGTTTCACAAGGGTCATAGGAAAATAAATTTATTTGCATTTGAGTGTGAGTAGGTTTTGCCTACAAACAGAAGATTTTTGGCCTGGTTGTCACTTTATTTATGCCCTTTGCCCTGTGCAAACCTACTAGAATATACTTGTTTATAAAGCATGATTAAATATCAAAATGGTATAAAAGTGTTCATATATAAAAGTGCATAAAATATTGCTATTAATATTGATAATGATTTATCTGCTGCATTTTACTTTGCATACTATATGAACTTATCTTCAGATACTTTGGTTGGAAATCCATTGATTAAAGGAGCAAAGAGTGAATGTCAAGGAGCTGAATCACAGAATATTCAAAAGCTTAAAACAAAACCAAATTCACTGAAAGAAGGCACCGAAAGTTTGTACATTTTGATCCCTACTGCACTTACATTTTAAGGGTGATTACAAGAACAGAAAGAGGAACAGGAGACTTGGCTTTTTGCTACAATGAAAACAAGATAACAAATTAAATATTTTGAGGTACTCATGGTAATATACACCAGGGAAGAACAGTGTATGGGATTCCCTGGCCTTCTAAGAGCATGGAGTTTAAAGTACACACCTCAGCCTTGATTAACTTCTCTTTTGATATGAGCTTCTGAGGTAAAAGTAGTTTTCCAAGCACAAACTTTGTGAGTTCTATCTTCCACAAGCCAAATTAAAATTTAAGCAGGAACATAAGTGCTTAGAAAGATTATTCACACCAGGCAGTTTCTAACAAATTTTAAAAAGCATTAAATATTTACATGAAAAATTAGCAATTTACACTATAAGGACAATTTCTTCTGTTCTACAAATGAGTACAGTTTCAGATTATGTGGCTTGTAATGTATTAATTATAATGTTCAGATGCAAATTTCAAGCCTGAGGGAAATCTCTAGGAAGCAAATACAAGATTTTGTTGTACTAAACTGCATTTTGGGGCACAGCAGTCATGAGAACGTGTTCTCAGTAAATTACATCACACAGCTGTTTTAGCTGAAATACTGCCAAGATCAAGCTGTATATTTTAAGCTTTGCAGACATATTATTGAAAATATATGCTCACCCCAATGTACTAAAACATGACATAAAAACTTCTCTTTATCATAAAGGTCTTGGTTTGTCAATAAGAATTTAGTTGGCATGTGCCTTGTTACAGAGTTTTTCTCATGTTTGTGGTAGATTTGATTAATGTGTGGTTCTGTTTAGGCCTAACCACGGTAACATTAATGAAGGAGGAAAAAACGAAATATTGCTGCAGAGTAAAGGACCCTACTCATCCATCATCCCTGGGGGTTGGGCTGGATTCCTCTGAAGGCAAGCTAGACCCTTCCCCTTCCCATGCCTGTCCTCATCAGTTCAAGCACTTCCAAGGAGATGCTCATTTGTGATGGTCCATGGCCCTGCAGTGCTCATGAGCTGCAGTGCTCATTCCTGTCACGCTTGGATGTCTCACTTCAAGAGAAGTATTGCTGACAGCTGCAGTGGCTTCTTCAGACAAACGAGATAAATGGTCACTTCTACTATATTATTCATCTGGGAATCTTTTCTACCTTAAGATGACATTAAATAATGCCTTTGGTCATTTCTATCCACCGAATACAAAGAAAGGGTAGACAAGCTCAGTTGCAAAAGTCTTCATGGCTGTCATCTAAAATCAGATAAATCTGAAGATCCCACTTTTAAAACTAGTAGCATTCATTGTCTTGGCCAGTCCGTGCTCTAAAATATGGTGTAATGCAGCAGACTTTTATCTGGAATGTCAGAATTTTCATTTGAAATCCTGTAGCTTTTACTCAGGATCTGACACTGTAAATCTTGAGTACCTTAAGCTTGCATTGCATGATTGGTCTCTAATAAAATTTCCAGTCCTCCGTGATGTATAAAGCTCTTTCCCAATATTTAGACATGATTCTGTTTCATCCAGAGTAGTGTGAGAAAACCTTGGACAAACTTTGTTGATTTGGAGATTATCTTTCTTCATTGTCTTCTCTTCAGAAGCTCTTAAGCCTTTCTATAATCTCTTGGTGAAATACAGTTGGGTGAACAAGAAAGGAGAATGTCTAAGAGATCGCAGAATCTACTTACCATATTTCATAATTCAAGTTTAAGAACGCTCAGAGGAAAAACAATATATGAAGGCAATACTTCACAGAGGGTCTGGTTTAGATGCGGAAGCTGCTGCTGCAGAAACTGTGAAATGCTGAGCTCAAGTAATTAACAAGATTAAAAGAAACAATTAAGTAGGTAGAAAGACTATCTCGTTACCTTAATAAATCACAAAAACTTCTGGAAATACTTCCTCATCAAATGATGTTATTCTTGTTTTATTAGAAACCAAAAGGAGAACTATGCAAGATGAAAATTGTGTTACTTACTGCAGATGTTCTGAAACTTCTAGCATCAGACACAGTCCCAGGAGAAAAAATACTTGGCCATGAGTCTAATTAAGTATGAAAAGACCCTTGTTCCTTCTTTGAAATGTTTGTTTTTTATATTAGTGTTGTTAGCAAATGGAAGCTTTTTACCATATCAGTCTTCCAAGAAAGAGCACCCAAAGATTCCCAATGAAATACCAAAAAGTTCATACAATGCATCACAAAGTCATTTTCAGTCAGGTACATTTAATCTTTTTTGATCAGAATATATTTGGTATTGTGCTCATTTTAAATATTACATTGCTTGTCACACTACATTTGGCAATAGACCTCTTCAAATATATTTAACAAATCGTTCCATGAATAATAACTACATATAAAATATCTTCAATGATTAAAAAAATCCATATGTATTTTCTTCATGAAATACAATATATACATTACGATCTTGTAGTTTTAAGGTACATCAAATTTTGGGCTTAAACAAATTCACAGTGTACATTTGACCTCTGTAATAAAAATCTTCACTTTAAAAGTGCCTGGATCTCAAACTGCGTATATGTATTTCCTTTCACTGGGTTTACGGAGAGTGAAGGTTTACCATCAATGAGCACTACAGCAGATCCAAATTGTGTATTACAATGACCAAAAATTAAGACTTCTGATTACTGAAAGTGAACATTGACTGTCCCTATTACCTCGAAATCTGACCAAAAGATTTTCTGAAGAGCTTGTCACAGATGGAAGATGTGCTTTGAGCAGCGTGGCCTCTAACACAGCCAATCAGCAGAGCTGAATGAACTGCTCACTGTTGCAGAAAACCAGCCCCAAAATACTCAAGTGGGAACTCAGATTCAGAGGTCAGTCCTGGACAAGGGAAATGGCCAAGAACCATCCAGGAGACAAGAGGAGCGAAGTTACGGTCGCACCACCTTCCAGCCTGAGGTCACACCAATTGTCTGTGATCTACTACCTTAGAATCCTCACTTTCTTTCTTCTCCCTCAGAGGAAGAAGCCTTAGAAGTTTCTAAACCCTGAGTTCATTACACCTGAGGCCCGCAGGACACACATTGTCCCACACACTCTGTTGGTGGCTAAACTTACATGCCAAGCACTTCCCCCAAAGAAAACACTCTCGGGGCAGGCTGACCTCAGCCCCTCAACCCCACCTATCTCCAAGTGATTTTAAAACCCATTCTAACTACATGGGTTTTTTCCCCAGGAAATACACAGTGATTCCATCAACAATTTTTAAAAAAGAGCAATCAATAAATCCAGCTGGAAGCTAATCTAAACCCATTAAAAATAATCTCCAGCCTAAAAGGGAGAGGCAGAAACATTCCAATACATTCCACAATAAGTTTCACAAAGCTGATTTTAAAGCAATTACCGACAAGCCTTTAAAAGTCTTGTTTCATACAAGGTGTGTTATACACCTTGATGCCCCTGTTATAATTTTTCACAGCCCTTTCACTAATCTCAAAAAAGTTTAAAGAGAAGCAGAGATGCCCAACGTAATGTGTGTTCATAACACTCACAGAATTGGTGACTGTCAGAAGAGAGAAACACAAATTACTTGGTATTAACCAAGGGAAAAATTATATGGAGTTTATGCTGTTTCTGTCTGAAGAGACAGAAACCAGCTGACTGCCCTGCATGGACATTTGTCACACAGGAAACAGCCAGACACAGCATGGGCTATCTCATCTCCAGTGTAACAGAAAGAGACTTTTAATTATTGCAGTGGGCAGGGTGAAAGCATTGGAGGCTTCCTGATCACATGGAGTGAAGATTCTTCATTAAGGTTGTCCTAAACAATACAGCACAAGAGCTGAGCTTTCACCAGTGGAAAAAAGGACAAGGGATATAAATCCATAGAAGATGAGATTTCATTAATTTTTGGAAAATGCTTTGTTTGCCATGGATGGATCTGAAGAAAATGCAATGATTTAAGCAGGTTTAACTGTAGGGAAACATGGTCCCCTATGCATGACATTCCCAGAATTCAAAGAGGGATTTGCACCTAACACTTTAGTATCTTCCACCTCAAATAAAAATGTTACATTCAAACCCCTACCCTGTAATTTGGGAGGTTCAGTTCAAGACATAAAAGCTGGAGAATTTGGGAATTCTGAAACAGATTGGAACATCAAGGATTAATTATTTTGGAGTAAAGAAGGTTTTCTTCCAGCCTCAGCAATAGCTCTTCAATAAACTTAGTGAAAAATATTTCTTTCTTAATGCACTAGCTCCCATTGGAACCTAAGTATCTCTCAGGATAGTACAGTGGTGACAGGAATAAGTAGGGAAAAGTACAACAGAGTGCTCTGAGTGTCCTAGTATCTACCTCTACATGGAAACGTTCATAAATTATTTTAATATTCTGCACATTTTTAAGAAAGGCAGCTACCTTTTTTTTCTTTTCCTAGTTGGGAAGGCTGGAAAAATTAAGTAGCTTTTGAGATATATCTATATATATATATATATATATATATATATATATATATAAAAGCCTGGAATTTATCTCTTTTGCTTCACTAAAATATATATAAGAATGTTTACAAAATGTAATTTCCAAAAAATAAATGGTTAACATAGGAAAAGTTTAGATCTATGCTTTTAATCTTTTATGACTGGGCTTATCAAGATTTCACTGGAATTCTAAAAGAGGTAAATTGAGTATTTAAATTATCTCAGAATTATCAACTATTCTTCAGCAGGTAAAGAATAAATATCTTTACTGAAGTGGTATTGCCTCCCTACTGTAGACCTATAGGATTTGCCACTGTGTTTTTTCAATAAAGAATTGGAATGATTTTATTTCTAAATCTTTTGTAGAAATGTAAGCTAGACTTGAGGAAAACAGAAATATGGCTTTAAGTGAATGGTTAACATTCTGTTGCATCTCTTAAACATTTTGGTTATCTCTTGCTTTCTTCTTCCTTAGAGTCAATTGATAATTTTTCCCCAAGTTTCCTTATAAGTTCTGCCAGATCTTCAGAATTCTGAGATTTTTCCTCAAGGAGTTCATACCGGAGACTTGAGATGTCCTGTTTAATTTCCTTCAGTTCACCTGTAACAGAATTTAAAAGATCACAATATTAAGAAACAAAAGAAAAAAAACCCAGCATATCCAAATACCTCACAATTATAATGGGTTTTCTCTGTATTTCTCTATTGAAACAAAAGAAGTAGATATTCTGCTGCCCATTGGTGAATCACAGAATAGTCTGAGTTGGAGGGGACCCAGAAGGATCGAGTCCAATGCTTAAGTGTCCCACACAGGGATTAAACCCACAATCTTGGTGTTAGCACCATGCTCTGACCAACTGAGCTAACCTCAGTGGAATGGTGTCTTGGGGATAGGAATATGGAGATGCAGTTCAGGAATCAAACAAATCTGAAGGTAAAAATGTGAGAGACCACATCAGTTCACAAAGTTCACATGATCTATTTAATGGAATCTGCTGTTCTACTGCAAGAGAGATCACAGGATCATAGAGTCACAGAATCATTTAGGTTGGAAAAGACCTCTAAGATCACTGAATTCCATCAGTAATCCAACACTGCCCAGCCCAGGAGATCCTTAAGGAAGTAGATGATCTTTAAGGGCCCTTCCAAACCAAACTATTCCATGATTCTATTATTACTAACACATTTTAAAGCTTGTCAGATCAGTGAGATCAGTGATTGTTTCTGGTGGGAGAGAAGAGACAGAAATCCCAACTCCTCTTCAATTTCATGTTAATTTTCCATCTTTCCCTTGTAAAGATGTCAAGTGGATTAAGTATTTTGGAAACATTATTTTCAAGTGCCGTATGTAACCACTTTAGTTTGTTTTGATTCTCTGATGAAACATACAATTTATCAACATACTCACCTTCATTGACTTCATCACTTTCCTTATCTATCTGAGCTTTCAACACGTATCTTTTAATGAGACGCTTCATTATTTTCTGCAGAGAAGAAAGAGAAAAAGCTTTCTTAGTTGGACTAGTATTGCTATGACATTTCAAAATAAGAGCTCTTGTCCTGGTTTCAGCTGGGACAGAGCTAATTTTCCTTGCGGTAGCTGGTACAATGTGAGTTTTGGGTTTAGTATGAGAATAATGTTGGTAACACACTGGCGTTTCAGTTGTTGCTGAGCAATGATTACCCAAAGTCAAGGACTTTTCAATGCCTCGTGCTCTGCCACTGGGCAGGCGCACAGGAAGCTGGCAGGGAGGGAGGGTGGCTGGGACAGCTGAACCAAGCTGGCCAGAGGGATATTTCATACCACAGAGCGTTGTGCTTGGCATACAAACTGCGGGAGGCTTGGCCTTGAGGGCTGATCACCGCTCCTCTACCTCTCCTTTTCATTACTACTACTACTGCTGCTACTACTACTACTACTACTACAATTACTACTACTACTATTGTTATATTTTTTTTACTTAGTGAAGCATTCTTTTCTCAACTCACAAGTTTTACCTGTTATGATTCTCTCTTCATCCCATGCAGCTGGCAGGGGCAGTGTGGGGGGAGTGGGTAAGCAATTGTGTGGTACTTAGCTGACAGCTTGGGTTAAATTATGACACCTCTGTTACCTTCTGTTGCATTCAGACATTTCAGTGTAGGACTTGACAGGTTAAAGGAATTGAATTTAAAAATCTCTGCTTTCATCTACAGTAGAGATTTAACCTTTATGATTCTGCACATATATATATATACTTGAAAGTTAGAATACTAAAGACAATCCTATGAATGTCATAAACCGCAAGGCTTAACCTACTACGGCAGTCTGTAAGAATGATGAATACAGTTGCAGCTTTGATCTCCAAGCAGATGAAACCATTTGGCCTTTTTTGCTACCCAAAGATGATAATGACCTGGCTTAGCAGTTGCTAATAGCTAAACTCTTTTGTTTTCAGTTTATTTGAACTTATTTTGATATATTTGCTAAGTTAGGTTTTCCCAGTGTTTGGCTTAGAGAAAATGGGACCCAAAATTCCATGAGTCATTTAAGTATCTCAGCTGGGATTCATCTAACCAAAGGCAGATACATTCTGATGTAAATATACATATCTGTCACCTTTATTTTCCTCTATGGATAAAAAGAGTACAGTTCATCTCAGACAACTAAAATTGATCAAATAGATCACACCATTAGAAAGACTTATCTCTCTGCTAATAAGAAGGGGGACATAGGCCAGCAAATTTATTGCAAATTTTACATTTCCAGGAAAAATTTAATTCTGGCCCTGATTCTCCCACTAGTTCAAAGTACTTGAAAAAGAACAAGGCATCCAAGTACCTTTTAGGATATGTATTTCTGTCTTTGAGTTTCGTATTTTCATAGGGTGTAGTCCATGACAACATGATCCTTTTTGTTTTTCATTGTAAGATATAAAATATACATAGATTTATGTGTCTGCTTTTGTCTCCACAACAACAGAGCTGACCAGGGCTGGCTGTGAAGTGAATCATTCCAGATTAGTGGCCTCAGACCATCACTACAGTCATGCTTGCAAGGTCAGCAGCTGTACTGTTTATTACACTAATCTAAGAATGTTTCAAAGTCACACAACATGTTTTTGGGGTAGATTTTTAATCTTATTATCTATCCCTGCATCATAATGAAATTGGCTGTGAAAAAATAGGGGAGTTTTTGGAACAGACTTGTGTAGATACTGCATAATGTAAGAATGGAGCAGAACTAGTCTGCCCAAGGGAAAATCTTTTTTTCTGTCTTGTGATCAATAAAGTATACTTGTTTTCTGTACCCTTTTTCATTCAGATTCTAATACTTCTTGATTGAGTTTAAAAAAAACCTGTTTTTTACCTGGTATTGTCTTGGAGGATTGTTTAAACTATTTAAGTGGATTTCATCTGAACTTCTTATACTTGATTGCTTCCTTTGATCAAGCTGAAATGAAAACATTATTTATAGTACAAAATAAATAGAAGAACAATATGTATATATCATGTGTATAATCTATGACAGTGCATTAACTGTTAAGATAATTTTGGGAAGTGTTAAATTGCTGTGGTAAAGTCCTTGTACCTGTACATAATTTCCTCACAAGAGCTGGAAGAACCCTTTCAGACTGTGATGTAGGAAGGTGAGAATCAAGAGGTTTCCTCCCTTTTCTCTGCCTCTCCCCAGCTCCTAACATTCCCAAGGGACCAGAGCAGAGCAGCCACATCCCCGTAGGTTCCTCTGGTGCACAGGAGGGGGAATCCATATCAGGAGAAAGGCAGCACTGGTGCCACTTTGTAGGAAAGTCAGGGCAGAGTATGAGAGAAGCCATGGAAAGAAGGGAGGCAGCATAATCCCTTTCCTTTTCTTCACAGCCCTTGCCCAAAGCTAATGAGTCCTCCACTACCACAAAATACACAAGGAGTTTGCTTCTCCCCTCACTTGCTCTAATGGCTGAATGCAATGGGTTATGCAGTCAATGCCAGGGACCACAGGATTACCAGGTGACACTTTTGATTTGCATTTTCTTTACTACACATGCTGACAGGGCATCTCTGACAAAACACCAAGGACGCAATTTGCAGGCTTCGTTGCTGATTTACAGCTTTGAGAAAACCTAAGGCATCACAAAATGGTGAGCTGGGACTCAAGCTGAATGACTGGCCTGCAGTAAGAGTGAACAGCAAGGGTAAAAAAAAAAGGCATTATTTTAGATAAATAGAGGGGGGCAGCTCAACAAATAGGAGTGCAAAAAATACAAATCATGATGGATCTGGGTGAGAAATAAGAAGGACTGTCACTAAAAAGTCAGTTCCCTGAAATTATACACGGTCTAATAAAATTTTTACTGCTTTAAAGGATGGGACTACCATTGCAGTGTCTCATATCCTGTGGGATCATGTTGTACTTCCAGTGAACTTCTCTATGTTGTGTCCTAATATATCAAGTGACTACTGATAAGCAGACTGGAGTACTTTGAAGCCTGTTAAGTACTCTGTGGGATATGCTGGGATATAATTTGATGGGGATGAAAAAAGAGGAGGAATCAATGCTTATGCTGCTGTACACTGGGAATAATTTAAATACTTTTAGGTTTTGTTCAGCATTCCATAGAATCATAGAATGGTTTGTGTTGGAAGGGACATATAAAAAACATGTAGTCCAATGTCCCTGCCACTGCCAGGGACACCTTATATTAGATTAGACTTCTTTTTGATAAAAAATTGATTACATCTATTGGTAAAATATATTCATTGGCAGTTAATACAAAGTTTACACTGAATTTGGAAATTTTTTTGTTCTTTAGAAAGATTCACAAATCTATTTTCACATACATTTTAAAAAACATTACTTAGCTATGCAGAATATGTTTATTTAACTAAGCAAAAGTAATGATAGAAGATAAATAGTATATATAAAATAATATTTCTCTCATATATTAATCTACATGTGGATGGAAATTAAAGATGTATAAAAAGGGCAAGTTGTTTTTTCATCCTTGGATAATGCTACTTTAAATATTATGAATATATATTAGAAAACAATCTTATCAGAATATTTTAATTTAAACTAGGTATCTGATTTACAATAAAAAATAATGACTACTGAGTTTACGTATCTGTGTAATCACTATGTTTTTCAGGATTTTAGAACAAATAATACTCTCTTGGGCCTCACTTTTACTACTGGGTTAAAAGAGAAAAACAATCATCCTGCTTTTTCAGCTCCTGGATTTCTCATGCACCATTACTGGAAATAATATAGTAGAATAAGAGTACACTTCCTCTGCAGCAGCAGGTGGACGTTGCCTTGGGTAAATCTGCTCTAGGCTGTGAGCTTGGTCTCCAGCTGTGTGGCTGGGATCCCAGCACTGCTGGATCTCTGACTGCAGCTGTGATGCCATTCATGATCCTGTTACTTACCAGCTTATATACAATCTACAAACTAATTTTTTTCCTTATGTATTTTTTCGTATTCACTATGTATTTTATTATATGTTTTAAAAGCAATCTGTCTTGCTGGTTACCATTTTCAATCTTATGTTACATTGATTCGCCTCAAAAGTTAATCCACTGCTTAATTACAATTTGATTTTCATTTGAAATAGCAAAATTGGAAGTATGTGTTGAGACACTGCAAACTTGTAAAACCAGGCACACTGTAATGTCTTATCTTAACCTTCACCCTTCAGCATGTTTTTTCAGAGAATAATGTACTTTTAATTAGCAACACAGTGCACCTTGAAAGTTGGCAGGTAAATCAGAAGTGTGTAACTTTGTTAAACCTTCTTATGTGTACCAGTAACAGGACACAAGATCCCTTGTAAATTGCTGAATTACCACTTGGTGGCAGAGATTGCCAATATTTCATTATAACCTTTAATAATATTTTAAAACTCTAAGCTCTCTTTAAATTCTCTTTAAGCTTCCCGCCTATGGCTTTTTTCTTTCTCCAAAATTAGTACTAGAGTACACTCAGCCTGTCACATTGATGACTGAATTTGTATTGAATATATACAATATATATAAATATTAAATAGAATTTGTATTTTCAACTTAACATTTATTGAGCATGAATAATCAGAGGGGAAATAATGTAAATTAAATGGAACAATGATATCAATCCCTAAAAAAATAACTCTTCTCCAGGAGTGTTTTGTGAAGTATGAAATGCAGCATATATGGGTCATTGCTCTTTGAAAACACTTTCATCTTTAAACTTGTTCCTCATTTTGTCATTCTCTAGTACGACGTAAAATTCAATGCAATCAAAATAGTAATGTAATTCTTGTAGCTGTTTTGTTTAACACTTTTATTAATGTCTTAACTCAGAAGCATCCGTGGGCTTGGAATGCCAAAACATTGTACATGCTCGGATCAGAAGGGAGGGTTCCCAGAAAATGACTCTGTTTGTGCTCCTATAACCAGAGGTCACTTGTGAAAATTTCAGAAACATTGTTTTACACTAGGAAAGTTAGAGCTAACATATTTTTCTTGTTTGAGTGAGGGCTTAAAGCTGCTTCAATACACAGTTGTCCTTTATTTCTTTTCTGAAGGGCCATGTTTCAAGAACAAGACTTAAATCATCTGCCACTGCAGATTTTTAGCTCAGGAAGATGAACAAGCTCTGTGACAGTTGAACAATAAAATTTCTCAATCCCAAGGCAATTTTTAAATTTAGAATAAAAGTCAAAGTAGGGGTTTTTTTAAATTCTCTTTTTCCTTCATTTATTTCTCCCTTTTATTGGTTTGAGTTTCTCACTCGATGTTTAAAATTCCAATTCTAGCCTGAAACAAGAAATCTCTGGATTTTAATCAACAGCCTGAAAGAAAACATCTTCACAGCCTTTAGCATTATATTTAGATATGTCTCAGGAAATTAATTTCTGGTGTGCTGCACTTTGAAAACAGCTAAATTACTTGCTGTTAACACCGTCAGCATCTGGCTTTGTTTTCTGCCAGCAATAATCAGGGCAGAGCTGGATCTAGGAGCAGAATTTTCCTCATTCCCGCCCTGATTCTTGTCTTTACGTTCACTCTGAAGCTGCTGCTGCTTTTGCACTGAGAGGATGCAGGCTCTGCAGCAGGACAGCCACAGGCTGGGTCTGAATCAACAAACTCAAGTGTGTGTTAACATCATTGGGCTCTGTAATGCGATGTCTTCCATCAGTAAATTTTACAGTCCTCCCAGGTTGGATTTACACCAGAACAACTTTCTGTCTTCCTAAGCACAGTTTGGCAACTGGAATGGTCTGAGAACAAGAGCTCGCAGCAACCCTATTTTGTGAGGAAAACTACTTGAATAGGGGCAAGCCATTCCTGAATTGGTCTCAATACCGAGATAAGCTGCCCGTATTTTACTAGCACAAACACAGCCAGCAAGTCTTGGGTCTGGTCTTGCCAAATCTTTCCTTATCTTTGCAAAACTCATTTTATTTATAGTAGCACAAGGAGCTCCTTGCTCAGCAGGCACAGCAGCACCAACCTGCTCAGCACTCAATGAGTCAAGAGTCAAAACCCCAAAAGCCTGAGAATGCCTTTGAGAAGATGCCATGAAACAGCCTCAACAATAATGAATCATCAACAGTGGATGAAAAAGCAACACAAAACCACTTTAGCTACTTTTTAGAAGTGCACAGGATGGCAGCATCTCATCGATTCAGATAAAGTCAACTCCACAGCATGTGGCAGCCCAAAAAGTAAATAGAAACGTAATAATCTGGCAATATCAGTCGCCCTGCTGCAAAAGCTGAGGAATGAATAAATGAGAATCAGATGCTTTATGTCTTTCAACATAAAAGCTTTTTATTTTATTTTTTTTTTTCATTTGATTTGCAGTTTTATGGCTGCTTTGGTTGGGGAGTAAACATATTTCACTTAGGATTAGTTATACTACAATCTGCAGTGAGTGTAAAGCATTAATATTTGAAGACTAAAAATTAAATCAGGGTTAGGAAAAAATCTGATAAACAATGTTCTGCATCCTTACAGCTCTCTTTCAGAAGGACTGTTGTAAAAACCAACAATCCTGTTACTGTTTTATGTAGAACTGGTAATTATTACACTTTGCAGCCTTCTAGAAACATGAATTGCTAGGTTTGAATGGAATGATAAAACTACATCTTCTTTCCTTAGGCTATATAAATGGGACTTTTAAGAGTACCTGTTTTATGGGAACATAAATTTCCTACTAAGAAATCATTAAAACAAGCTTGTAACTTACTTACGTGCTTTTCAAATTTACAAATTAAGTGAATTAGAAAAAGAGCCATTTGTTGTTTTCCACCATCACTCAATTTTAAGTTTATATGCATCTCCTCAAATGCGCAATATTTCAGTGATACTTTATAGCTCACAAAGGTTTTAAAATTGAGTTGTATCAGGCAGCTTGATGAAAAGTTTTGCAAATGTCAGAGTCATTAAAAACCTGAGCAAATGCATTATCGTCTCTGTCAGGTCTTAAATACATTAGGATTAGATTTCCTAAATAAAATTCATTGAAATCAGTGAAACACTAGAAAAATTACTGGTAATAGAGATGAGACATTTGAACTTAATCTTGACTTTGGTGATAGTGTTTGTAATGCCTATGTTTGCTTTCAAAGACACATTAACTTAACCAGAGGCACAGGATTTTCCCCAAAAACTCCATTTTTTTCCTCCTAGGATTGCAAGAATTTTTTCCTCTTTTAGTCTTCAACTGATAACTGTGAAAAGTGTGCTTGTCACATTGGTGACAGAGAACTGACAGATGCATGTAAACTCTTTACTGATCCCCAGTCTATGACTAGTGGCTCTTGACTACAGACTCAAGAACTCCTAACATTGAACAGGCCTCTGCTCTGACCACAGCCCATTTTAACAAAGATCCTTCCACATTTAAATTTCCATAGAAGAAAATTTTGTTTCTGCCACCATGACAAATCCTAACTTTCTTTTTTTGTGTGCATGTATGCTAGCGTACGCTCACCTTTCTACTCACTGCATCTAACCAGCTGCCTTGCAATGACTCTTCTTCCCTAACATGTCACAATAGTGATAGAACAGAGCCAGTCTTTACATTTCCAGCACCACCTAACATTCCATGTTCTTCTAAAGAAATTGATTTGATTGATATCAAGACAGTGCAGGAAAAACACACTGACTACATACTCTTTAAGCAAGTCCAATGAATCAACTCCAGTGCTTCTTACTGCAGCTAAGTAAAACATGTAACAAAATATTTTACAATAAAAGGAAGGTGCATTTTCAGTGGAAGCAGAGACAGGCTACCAAGGGGGAACTTAGAAACTGCCCAGGCATGTGAGGGAGGCATTAGGAAAGACAAAGCTCACCTTGAGCTGACATTTGCCAGGGCAGTAAGTTCTACTGCTACAATAGCCATGTAAGGCAGAATAAGGAAAATGTGGGCCTATTGCTCAGTGGGGAAAGGGATCTAAGTGACAGCAGATGAAGGTAAGACTGAGGGACTTGATATCTTCTTTGCCTTAGGCTTCATCAACAGTCTCTCAGACATCCACGCTTAGTGAAGGAATTCGAGGAGACAGGGAGGGCTTGAGAGCACTTAACCCAGGCAAGTCCTCTGGATACAGAGTGCTACCTCCACAGTTAGCTGCAGCTGAGAGAGCAGATGAACCCCTTGCAATCACCTCTGAAGGACCATGGATACTGGGAGAGGTCCCCGAGGGCTGGAGAAAGGCAAATGCCAGATGCATCTTCAAAAAAGGTCAAAATTACGATCTGAGCAAACATGGGCCACTCAACCTCCCTACAGTGACTGGCAAAATAATGGAATAAAAAATGAAACCTCTTGGAGCACATGCAAGAGCAGATGGTGACTGGAAAAAGCAGATGTGCGTTCATGAAAAGTAAAATCTGTCTGACCATCTAGATGGCATTCTGAGTTGAAATGACTTGCAGATCAGGGGAGAGCTGGAGACATCATTGGACCTGAACTTTAGCAAGGGTTTTAGCACTTCTAGTGTATTCTATTGTATTTATTGTATTGTATTGTATTGTAATGTATTGTATTGTATTGTATTGTATTCTATTCTATTCTATTCTATTCTATTCTATTCTACTCTATTCTATTCTGCTCTACTCTCCCACACTAGTGACTGTATGTGACAAAGTATGTCGGGAAACTCATGAGTGAAGCAGGACAACAATTAAAAATGAAGTTAAAATCGGCATTATCTTCTAAAATTAACAGTCAGTATACAGAAGATAAAATTACCTTGTTCATCTCTGCATCTTCTTGAAAGCTTTTCTTTTGGCACCAAAATAGTTTAGAAATACATTTTTTTATTCTGATTAGGAGATATAGCAAAGATTTTGGGCTTGGCACTAAGTTGAAGGGTACTGGAAGAGTTCTCCCTTCTTCAAAGTAAGAAAACCAAAGTTTAGCCCTTGCAAATTTCCATTCTACATCAGCATCATCCTGTAAAACAGAAACACAGCTGTTAATACACAGTTAATACCACTTTGACAGTTGAAGATGCTCTAGCAAAACTTTATGCATGTTTTGCATGTAATCAGCTGAAATTAGTCTCAACAGATCAAGAATTTGCTTATGATATATGAAATCCAAAATTTCAATGAATGGAACTGTTCTAATTAAGCCATGTTAAATAATGCAATTGCAGAAGAACAGAATGGATTTAATTTAAACATTGCTTACTCCAGATTGAGTGCTAATAGTCTGCAATACAGGATCACAATGACAGACTCTATTAAGAGTCTACAGACTCTATTAACATGAAGTTAAAAAAGATCAGGTGATTCTTACCTAATTCCTTCCCCTTGCTGGAATATATGATTAAACCAGATATGCTATCATCACCGTGGTTTATGTTTACCATTTATGATCACCAAAACACTCACTTTATTACTCCCTGTAAAGTTTAAGAGGGTTTTCTGCAGAAAGGACCGACATCAGTTCAAGGTCATGGCTCGATATTGCTGTACCTGTTTTTAGAAGCTGTTTTGTCCAGTCACTGTATTTTTAATGCTCCAAACCTGATTGTTTTGCTGCGTGGCCTTCTGGGTCAGAAGAATGTGAACTTCCCTAGACTATGTGCTGCTCTTGCCCAAGCTGGACAACCCTGCAGCCCCCAGCAGAACCCAGAATGTGGGACCAGAGTGGAGTCAAACCTGAGTCTGCTGCTTTGGTGAGGGCATCTCCTGGAAAGTATGGGATGGCCTAGCTCCTGAAGATTTGCTTCCTTTTTTTTCTAAACAGTGATAAAGATTTAGCCCTCTGTTTTCCACAGAATGCAAAAGTTCATGCTAATTTTCAGTAGCTGACTCAACTGCTGATTACTTTGTCAAGTAAAGTTTTGTTCACTGCAGAGGTCTAGAGCAACACTTGTTTCAATGAAAGAAGAACACAGCAGGTTAGAGACTTGCCTGCAAGGTCAGGGCATAGGAAAGAGAAAATCCTTGAAGCAAGAAGGACACTTCTCAAGTAATTACAAATGAGGCAAATGAAAGATTCACAAAGTCACACCATGTAAGCCCACCCTCTTCAGGAACACAACACAGTTCAGCAGTAGTTTGTTATTCCAGTCTAATTCTTACTATTGCAAGCATGTGCAGCCAACTAATTGTCAGGTATTTTATAATAAAAATGAACAGTGTAATTAATGTTTTCTTCTAATATATTCCAAAAGCCTATGTGCTACTTTTCTTAAATAAGATGTCAACAAGGAAATTTTCCAGGAGATTTAGACAACTAGTTGCAAAAGTAAATGTGGTGATATTTCATCATAAATGGAATTTTTACCTCAATTTCCTGGAATGAACTGTTGATCATTGCGATAAGCATGTTCAGTAAGACGATGACCATGGTAACATTATACACTCCATAAAGGACATAACCAATATTCTCAATAAATTTGTGTTTATAATTGATAACAACTGATTTAACTTCTGAGAGTCCAAATATAGCCCAGAACAATGTTTTGAAACTTTCTTCAACACTAAAAGGAGAAATTGGACACATGCATACGTTATTGAAGAAAACCTGTATTTCTTATTGTATAAATTGCCAGTTGTAATTTTTATACAGTCTACAAATTTTTTCCATTTTCATAATGTTGAACGCCACCTCAGTGCATAAAGTAGACTGTCAAATTTCATGGGTACGGGCTGTTTCATAACACAAGATTCCTTATACATAGGACTGACGATTAGACATTCTGATTCAGTTTAGGAATTATATACCCATCCTCAAAACAATATTACAATTCACTTATTAACCAATTTAATCTACATGATACAAGCTTGCTGTTACTGTGAAAGTAAATTTAAAAAAATGAACCTGTAAATACTTTATTTCAATTGAACCACTATTTTGCTCACTATGAATTATTTCACCATTAATAGAACAAATATTCTGAAACTATGAAGACGTATATCTGATGGCAAATCATCAATTTTCAAAAAGAGTCTTACGAACCACAATCTTCCAGTTGAGTTTTTACTATTCCACAATTCCAGAGTAAAGCCACAGTGTGGGAATAGTAATTTTTTTTTTTTTAGGTCAGTTTATTTAAATACATGTATTTCCTCTTGATCAGTTTAAAAATATACATAAACATAAGTCCAAACCTCAGAGGTACTTTTTCCTATCTATCTCCATCTGTTTGAAGACATATTTTCTCTTGCTTTGATAAAGAGATCTCAGTTCCCCACATCCAAAAATATAGTAGCAAAGAACATTTAGGATTTTATTGAGTCATTATCAAGAAAAAAAGTTAATCAGTTGTACTTACGTGGTGAACGCTTCATTTTGCTTTGCCCCCAGGTAGTAGGAATAGAGATTAAACATGCCTATCATGAAAGCCACAAACACCATGATAAATATCACCATAAACTTGAAGATATCTTTCACAGTTCTGCCAAGTGATATCTGCAGCGGTCCAAAGCTTTCGTTAGCTGGTAAGATGTAGGCTATCCGCGAGAAACTTAATACAACTGCAATTGCATACAGCCCTTCAGAAATGATCTGAGGATCAGAGGGGTCCCAGTTTATTCTGGCTGGAAACAAAAGGTGAGAATTCCTGTCAGTATTTCAATATAACTGGTGCATATCTATGGAAGGTCTTTTTGGACCACCCGCTGTCAGTGCTCTGCCTGATGTAGCCAAGGACACCACTGGCCCCCTTTGCTGCTCAGGCCCAGTGCTGGCTCATGTTCAACCTGGTGTTGAAATTATGTTTGCTACCCTATGAAAAAACCTGGCATTAAATATTCACTAAACTGGCATCAAATATTCACTATTAATGTTATCCATACACAGATGCTCTCCAAGCAGAGTTCAGTGTACATGCATACCTGAGAAAATGCCTTCACTAGTTTCTTTCGGGATTTCTGCGAAATTTATAACTTTCCAGTAAAATTTATAAGACTACAATTTAATATGTTTCAGAATATTAATAATTTTAATTGTTCTGCTTTTCTGCAGCCTGGATAATGCAGAAATGCAACCTTATCAGAAATGGTATCTGAAGCACAGAATAGAGCTAGAAACTGATGTAATTCAGTATCTAGAGAAAAATACCTAATAATGGTAAGAGAGATGTGGTGGTGTTGAGAGTAAAAACAAGTCAACAATGCTTAATTTTTTCTCATTTGGGCAAAATAGCTTCTAGGACTTCTCAAATATGCCAAGCAAGTTTATTAACATTTTTATCTCTTACTGGTAAAAAGAGTTGATTGAGAAATAGTAAAGAAATATAGTAGAGTCTCTGATCAAATAATATATAAAAGACATGTTGACTTTGCTGGCAAAGCAGGTTTAAGAACTTCGGGCATCTCACTGCTTCATTCTGTCCCTGCATTACCATACATTCTATTCACAGTTGCACCAACACAGACTGATTTGGAGGACAGTGTTGTGTAATTGAACAGGCTAAAATGATCTAGAAAAGGGGTGGGTGACAGTGAGGTTATTCTGATATTGGATCATTTCAGCCTGCTGTCTAGAACAGTCTACAAAAAGACGAACAAGCACGGCCAGGGGAACTTTGATCAAGTAGTAGAACCATAGACTCACAGAATACGCTGAGCTGGAAGGGACCCATTAGGATCATCGAGTCCAACTCCTGGCCCTGCACAGCACCATCCCCAAGAGTCACACCATGTGCCTGAGAGTGCTGTCCAAATGCTTCTCGAACTCTGTCACGCTGGTGCTGTGACCACTTCCCTGAGGAGCTGTTCCAGTGCCCAGCCAACGTCTGGGAGAAGAACCTTTTCCTGATACCCAACCTAAATCACCCCCAGCTCAGCTTCAGGCCATTCCCCTGGGTCTTGTCACTGGTGACCACAGAGAAGAGATCAGTGCCTGCCCCTCTGCTTCCCCTCACAAGGAACTTTTAACTGCAGTGAGGTCTTCCCTCAAGACCCTTCACCAACTTCATTGCCTTCCTTTGACACTCTCTAATAGTTTAATGTCTTCCTTGTACTGTGTCACCCAAAGCTGCCCCCAGCACTCAAGGTGAGGCGGTCCCAGTGCAGAGCAGAGCAGGACAATCCCCTCCCTTGCCCAGCTGGCAATGCTGTGCCTGATGCCCCCTAGGACACACTTGGCCCTCCTGGCTGCCTGGGCACTGCTGGCTCATGTTCAACTTGCCATAAGAAAGAGAAGAAGTGGGAATTTCTTCAGTACTACATTGTGGAACTATGGTATTGAAGACTTACTAACAGAAAATCTGTTCACTTTGGCCCAAGAAGTAAAATTTAAGCATGTGCAACTCACCCAAGGTGTAGTATTTTATGTTGGGCTCCAGTGTTGGACTTGTCAGATCTTTCATGTTTGCATCAACGATGTTCTGGGCTCTGGACGCATGCCAAAATGCCATAAACCTTGCTATGAATGATGCTGCAAAAATTGCTAACATACCAAAATCAAGCATATTCCATAACTCAAACAGATATTCCTTTGGACCTTGGGACCAAATTTCTTTACACTCAGACCATATCATGCCTGTATAAGACAGAACAGAGAAGACAGTGTGTTCTTTAATCTTCATGCTTGTTTTATATTTTTATTATATATAGGACATGCTTTTGGTTGCAAACTCAAAACAATTTTCATCAGTGGGAGTTCGAACACAATATGAAATCCTTGAATCTGCAAATTCATATGCATTCCAAGACTTCTTTCTCATCTGAGTAACAATAACAATCTTTCAGACTGCTTCTTCCTGTAAAACTACAAAAGCTTTCCAAGAGAAGAATGGGCTGTGAGTATTACCATCTGTTACAGACACAGGGAGAGATGAGAAGAGCAGAAAGGCTCTGGCATGATCATAGAGTGGTGATAGAGCTAAAGCAGAACTCACAATTTCTTATTTGCCATTACCCTGAGTACAGTCTCTCTTACTGAAATTGAAAATATATGTGACAAATGAGCATGAAAGTAAGACCCAGACCTAATGCTTCTTCAATGGGACGAAGGTATCTGTTTGATTCCTAACTACTGTTCCTCAGTAATAAAATATAAAAAGTACAGTATTAGCTTATGACAGCTCTCTTTATTGTGAAAATCCTTTTTTCTTTTCAAGATAAAAATTATATATGATTATGAAGTACATTTCTAGGATTCTAAAGAGAGTTAATAAAAAACTGAATGCAATAATGTCTCTAATTTTTACACTTATCAAATTGAAGGCACTTTTCATCATTTTCAGATAAGGACAATAATAATGTCAATTACAGTAGCTAAATTCAATGTCACATGTGTATGCATGAATCAATTTTTCATGAACTGTCTTATGCGTGACACTGACATAAAAATAGATTAGATTAGCAAACTAGGAACTTCAATTTGAGAAATTATTATTTACTTCTTTATTACCAGATGAAAGTATTGATATTTATAGACTTTGGAAATCTAAGTGCTGTATTATTCCTATAATACACAATTGTAATAATTTATAAACAGCTTTACAATTAGATAAATAAATACTGCCAATGTCTTTTAAAGCTATAAGAATCAGTTGGTATGCAAATTTCAATTACACTGAAATCACAAAGGCAAAATATATTAAATGCATAAGGTCTTGAATGGATACCTTGAATTTAACTCTCACATATTACTGACTTAATTAACAACCAGAACCCAGATCGTTAAAGTATTTGGGCACCTAAACCCTACTGGAAGAAAAGGTAGTAGACTTATAAGTAAGAATCTGACAGGTAAAATACTTTGGAAGGTCTGTGCCCAAGTTTTGATGCTGAATAGTTCTAAATCACTAGGCTGAATGGGTCAGCTCAGAATACTACTCAGAGCACTCATTTAATTCCTGTGTTGGGATGGAAAAATCTACCACCAAATGCTCAGGGATCTATATTCCTCTTCTCTTTTGTCACTAATATATTCAGCTAAACACTATTAGTTTTGCAGGCATACTTGCAAAATAAGAGAATTTTAGCAGAAAGAGACAACTGGACACAAAAAACCGTGGTTCATCATGTAAAAATCTCTCCCCTTGGAAGCTGACACTGTGACTCAACTACCCAGAAAACTGGTAGACACTTTGCTTTGATATTCATAAGACTGAATTCATTCATATTCAGATAATGTAGATTTCATCTAAATATTTAGCCTGAATGTTTGTGATCAATTAGACACGTGAATCCCACTGATATCCAATAAAAAACATAATGCCCATGTGGGAATGCAGGCAGATGAATAAACTCTCTTTGCTGCAATTTTTACACAAAACATTAATAGGAAAGGTTTCAACTGGGTTCAGCTTCACTTGAAATCATAGCAAGGTAAATTTAAGCAAAAATTTTTACCTATTACCCAAGAAATAATGAGCATCTCCATCCATGAGAAGCAGGATGTTTTCATCCTAAAAAGCTGTTTTACGTTGTCTGTTGTTTCATTAGGTCGGAGTTTGGTGCCGTCAAACCTGTCAGCTGCATTCATGACAAGCAGACCAAGAAAAATGGTGAAAGAGGCTGCATGGGCTACAAACTTCATAAATGGTCCACGCATTATCCTCCCCAGCTGTAACAGAGGTTATAAAACACAAGGATATTGCACTGACTTATTCCAAATAAAATATATATAAGAAAAGCAGTAACACAGATAATCATATATTTCAATAATACAAAGGGACAAATATTTGAAAACATTTGTATACTATGATGCCCTGTACATAGTCATCCATAGAAGTTTCTACTGATTTGCTCTTTTCAGAGGAATAATCAATCAGTTTCACTGTTAGAATATTACTGAAAGAATAACAGTTAAACTGAAATGAAAAAATATAAAATATATATTTTACTCAGTGATCTGACAATACTGTAATTATTTTGGGACATCTATGTCTGTTATAGATAATAGAGATAAAAATCTATTAGAGTTTTTGAATTTCTTAATGTTAGCCAGTTTCACTGTGAAGCAAGACAGAAAATAAGATTTTGACACACTTACTAAAAGAATTATCACCATGAGTTAATTATGAAGAAAAGAGTTTCATTTCCTGACTGACGTGACACTCACTTTAGCACAGTTATTGTGCAGTTTTCCCAACTTATTTTCTTTTTTCAAAAAAGTTACACCTCAAAAGGTTATACTTTTAGTTCTGTAGAGTCTTAATTTCCTCCTGAGTAGTACAAAAGAAAAGTTCTCAGCCTTGTAATGACTAAGAACGACTTAAAAAATGGTTTAGTGCAACACTTTAAAAACCTAAAAGTTCCATATGAACTCACACAACGTTCAACTTTTAGCAGCTCTTTATTTTTGAGAGTGCTTGTATTAATGTTAAAAGTCTTAGCTTTTCCACTTAGTTGGCAGCTGCAGAAAAGTATTTTTTCATTTTAGATTGACTGTATTTGTGTATGACCAATAAATCATTTAACAAGGAAGATAGCAAGTAGATGAGTCATTGCTATAGCAGAAAATCAGTTACTGAAATGTGTAGTTTATAAAGGCACGTTTTAAGACAAAAATATTCAAAAAACCCCTAGTCACAATATCTAAAAGTGAAAATACTGTAACTGATTTTTACTGTCTAGACTGAAAGAAATGCAAAAATATGACAAAACTAAAAAGGTCCACCTTTCTCATCTCAGACAACAATAAAAAAGCCACACAAAGACCCAAATCCTCTCTTTCAACCTTCCCCTTCCCTTGAAATCATTGTATGTGCGCAGGATTTAACCTGCTAGGATTGTGGATTCACAGCGCAACGTTGAACAATTCTGATAGGATGTCATTTGTTCCCTCTAACATACTCTCAAGGGAAATTTAGGGTCCACTCCAAATGGATAATGACCAGCTGAAACAGAGATTCAACACAAAGTTCAGTAAAGTCAGAAATTGCAACCTGTCTTTACTGGAAAGGCTTTCCAAACTTTATACAAACCAAACCAGATATAGTAGTAGCACCCAGTCCCAGACAGTGCATTGCAAGTCAATGCAGGGCTGGTAGTGTAACTGTTTTGAAGACCTCATGAAATATGATGAGTATTAGCACTGTCTTGACTTCTATCTATTTATTTTTAATCATGAAAAAGGAAGTTGTCTTTGAGGTAATTGGAAACAACCAACAGCATGAACTTAGTTTAGCTCTGAATCAAAGGAAAATGAGTATCCTCTACATCTGCCTGCTAAGGCAAGAACTAAAGGAAAAACTGTTTGACTCTCTTTATAAAGCAGGATTTCTACAAGGCAACTTTTGGTCAACCACTGTAACTTAGTTTACTGCATATTGCAATTAACACAACACATTTGCCTGTCTTAATTACCAATGTCTGAACATGAAACCTTGCAGCCACTCCATTCTAACGTGGCTTTAACATAAAGTTTCTGAAGTATTATTTAAGCGTGTCTTTGTCATACAGGAAGGAATCTGTGAGCAGAGGAGTCAATAGAAGGCCCTGAGGAGGTTTTCTGGGCTGACCTTACTGCAAGGAGCAATCCAATAGGCCATGGAGAGGAAGGGCAGCCCCACCGCGACCGCCAGGACAACCAGGAACTTCACAGCCATTGTCTGCTGCCGCAAACCCGACAAGTTCTCGTACCAGATGGAGAGGAGCTGCTGCTGGCAGTTTGGATGTGCTACGAACTGTAATAAAGGAAAAGAGCACAAAAGTAATGCTGCTATCAGAACAACTTCTGATAAAATACAGCTATAGCGAGCGCATTAAGGATGCTGGAATAGCAAAAAATGCAGCTTATATTCAAAGGAGCATTAACAAGGGCATAAGAAAAGCTATTTTGATAGGTCAAATCTCCCAGAAAACAGGCATGTTGCCATCAGCAACAGCAAATACTTTAATTAAAAAAACTTATTTATTAACCCTGTGTTCCATCACAAACTATTAATTGCATCTAGACTTATTTATCTGTGCAAACTCTATATGTTTCTGACATTTATAATTTTAATTTTACTGCTTCAGAAATTCTAAAACTTAAAGTCTTTGTATCTGAAAAGAAATACTACATAATCTTCACTTATGAAAGAAAGAATATGTCATATTTTCACATATTAACATGGAAAATACTGTTTTTCTCAGCTGGCATAATAAAACAGATGTCACATTTGCAGGAAATCAGAAAAAAATTATTTATAACTTGGTTCTGGAATCATTTAGACAAACTGCAAAAACCGAGACGTCTGCCCTAGAAGACTCTTTGCATCCTCTGGATAGTGTAAGAAGCATCTTTCAAAGCGAGATATTAAAAACTAGTAGATTCGTGTGCACTGTACATTTTTAAATCCAGATCAGTAAGTAAAATTAAAGATTTAATTTAATGTAGTTTTTTTCCTAGAATCTTTCTCTGTACGTAAAAGATGACTGCCTGAAGGTGTAAGAAATGTCTTTACTGAGATAAGAGAAGGTGTTGCAAGAAAATTCACATTTGCAGAAGCTTTAAGATTCAACCAGTTTGAAGGACCCAAGTTCAATGTGGTTTTTTCAACAGTTGTTTCAGCTCTCTTTAATGACTGTAGATTGGCAAGTGTCTTACAGGTTTGTGTTCATATAGTGGTTCAGCCAAAAGGGTTTCCTTCTTTTCCTTCATTCATAAATACACCTCACATACAAATTTTTTGTGTATCCCCGAGAGATGTGAATTCAATTTTTGTAAAAATTTAGGGTAAGATGCTTTCGAAGCATACTTTTTATCTGTGTCTTCTTGATCATCACACAAATCATTTCTCCTGTTTGACACAAGTCACATAGAATTTTACAACCTATTTTACCCAAGACAAGTTTCCTGGAAAATTAAAATGTTTAGGCAGTTACCAACTCATCTGGTTTCACTGAGCACTATTTAGATGGAGACCAGAGTACTAAACTGACGGTAGAAATGAAAGCAAGCCAAAGAAGGGATGATAACTCCTGTAGTGGGCACTGCCTAAAGCCTGCTGAACTAAGAACCACAGTGCTGATATTCCTAGGTTGTGTCTCTGGTCCCTCTGTACAGACACAAACACAAGCATATCTTCTGGGAGATATGCAATTTCACTAGGTTTTTTAAATATTCTGAACAAGACACAGAATCTTGACCAAAACATGCATCAATATTTGTTATGTAGTGCACTGGACCTCTGTGCTATTCTCTAGTTTTTATTAAATCTTACTTTCTTCCGGGCTTCGGAAGTAGTGCAAATTTCTTCCATCTTTGTTTTTTTCTTTAAGAAACAGATTTAAAACAAAAATGTGTATCTAAAACCTTTGCATATAGCTACACATTGTTTTAGAGTCATTTGCTCTCTTACTCACTGTGACCAGTATTCACTCTAAATATCTGCTTCTTGTTTGTATTGCAAGCGAGAATTTTTTTGATTGCAAAATACACTGTACAAAAGGGCCTAAATATTCATTTCAGTGTTGTAGGCTACCAAAACATCACATTTAATAATAGCACAATTTGATTCCACCATTGTGACATGCCTGTTTGATCAACATAATTGCTTACTTTTTTAACTTCATACTTGATAGCGAGTTTTAAGCGGCTAAGGCTGGGGCGACCATGCTCTCCATTATTATGGCTCATCTCTACATCGCCATTTAAAATAGCTTCTACTTCTTCTGTATTTCGGCACAAATCAAGCAGTCCGACTACAAAATCTTTGCATTGCATAGACAGTTTCTTGTAATCATTCTAGAAAACAGAAGTAGAAAGAAAAAACTTGCTGTTAAGATCCGACATGAGAGAAATAGCTCTACATCACATCTACACCTCTGTGAACATGAATAGCTTCTTTGCATCTTGTTATGCTTTCTTTTTCCCCCCAAATGTTCAATGAGTGGGATACATATCACCTTGGTTTTCTTGCGCACCTAGACTACCAATTTTCACACCTGAGTCACTCATCTAGACTTGCTTTAGAGGCAATTAAAGTAAAATAAGAAACCAAAACAGTTTCAGAAATGTTGTATGACATGTTTTAATGACCAATCCAAGTTGAGATGAATAACACTGGGAAAATTTTTCTATTCACTATCACAGAAGTGTAGACAACTAGCTCAGATGCAGAAAATTGCACTGTAGAGATTGCAGTTGGACAAGATGAGCATCCTACACAGAGCATGTCTAAACAAATTCCCAACCTTCTTCAGAATTGCATAAAAATACTGAATTTTCTTAGCACTAGAATTATTCTTGTAAACTTTGGCTTTCTCATCTTCCAACATCTCTTCTAGCTTGCAAATACAAGATTTGATTGCTGTTCTCCAGTAACTGCCAGCAGTGCTACAGCTTGTGGTGACACCACATCTCTGACTGAAATTCTGCTCTAGCTCGTGTACTTGGTTAGAGATTTCACTGTGTGAGCCAAAATGTTGCTCTGCAACTGCAGGTTCAGTTGCTTGTAGCTTGAACTACCTTGGGCACTGTTTTCCAAAAGACATAAGTCAAAACAGAAAAAGGTATTTTGATCATTGCAAACCACAGTTCATCCACCACTCCTTACATGCAGCTGTGTTTGGGTCATAAAAGATGAATATAGCTAGGTAGACAGGGAGTTAGATGTACATCTAAAGCTAAAAAAATCTCACAAGTGATTTACTCATGCACGTGTCAACAACTTCTGCAGTATTTGTCATTTCTGCTCATTTTAATGTCTTAAAAAGATGAAATTACTGTAGAATATTTCCTAACAAAAGAATGGAAAATACCTCCAACCACCCCACACCACAAAGGACTGCTCATGTAGCCTCTATGGCATGTTCAAAGTATTTCTACAAATGCTTTTATTACAGTGACACATTTCCTCCTCTTCCACTCTGCTCTTCAGAGTATTTCCCCTTCTTCCACTCTTAGTTTCTGTTTAGCCCCTTCTTTTTAGATACTTCCTTCATACTTACTGCCATCTAATGCATCCAATACTTCATCCTGGAAGAAAAACCATTAAGTTGAGCTTACAGAATACCCTAATTTATTTGCTGAGGGTGTACCTCATGCATCTTTATGCTTTATTACCCCCAACACTACAACAACAGTTTATTACTTGGATATATTAAAGGATTACATCCAGGTTTTACACTTCACTTTGCTTAGACAGACGCAAACATTCACAGACAAGTATTTGCAGACACTATTTTACACCTACATAACACTGCTAGTGATTTATTTTTTTAATAATATAACATAAATAAGGTAATTCAGATCTATCATAAAAGAGAAAGGCACTTTGATGTAATTTATCTACAAAGACAAAAGAAGTTAAATACTAAAACTAATAATTTCCTGTTATTCTGAATAATTTATTATTGCATTATTTGTTTTCCCTCTATTCAGTTGAATGGCAGGAGAGGTGAACCAAAATCCTGACTTTTGGCACTACAGAAAGACAGTTTTTGAGAGTAATGTATCACCTTCTGTTTGGCTTTAATTTTTGTGGCAGAAGCTAAGATTCAGTATACAATATTTTTAATATATGGATTTTCTCTTCCAAATGAAAGGCAAAATAGCCATTTTAAATTCACAGACAAAGGAAAAACATAGAGGCAACTATACACCCTAGTATGATTAGGTACCAACTCTTCCAAACTGATCTTTGACCCTTGAATATTAAATTAAAAAATTAATAATTTTCAATAAACACAGGAACAATATCATTCAGCCTTCGTAATAACTATTAAATAGTATTGTAATATATTAGTATGTGTATATTTCTGTCAGAAGATAGGTACATATGTCCACACTCACACACACTCTTCATCAGTATTTTCCAGCTCAAGTGACTGACACCTGACATGGGCTTTCAAAACAGTATGTGAGGAGACCATTACTCCACAGGGGAATTATCCCTTCTGAATTTAGGTTTGTACACACTACCACAGCATAAATTAGCACCCAGTAAATTCATCCATAAACTCCATCAGTTTATTTTCTCATTTGCAAATGCAATAAAACAGTTCCCCCCCCATGAAATACTGCCACAGCTGTGACCAGTGGTGACAGCTGAGCTGAAAAGTTCTTGGCAGTCAGGTTATGGCAGAAAAGCTTTGGGAAATTGAACATTGCCCACCACTGCATCCACCTCAGCCGTGGCACAGGCAGAGTCAGCTGAAGGCAGAAAAAAAATTAAATGACAGAAAAAATGATTGATACACTCTTCAATGTCTCTCTGTCACACACACAAAGTTTCCCCTCCCTGAGTCTCACATGTCTCCTACCATATATGTGAGCCAAGGGAACATAGCAATTTGTTTGGTTTAATTTATTTTTTTAAATGGCCAAAGGCATGGATAATTCCATGAGTTCTCCTTTACTTGTAAACTTAGTGATTTTTAAAAAAAACCTCCATTCCTTGGTAACTTTAGCTGGTAGTTAGAAATTAAATTACAGTTGGAGGTTCTAAAAAGGATCAGCTCTTAATTCTGCAGTAAAGGGTGTGTGCTTTATTCTCTGCATGTGACAACATTGGTTCAGGGCTCCTTAGCAGTTTAGGAAAAAACAAATTGTGCCAAACTTCACCACACTATGGAGGAGGGGGCAGTACTATCTGCTCCCACCCTGCAGAAGGAAGGTGATGATTTGGGGTGAGCACTGTGGGAGATGAGGAACCAGGGGAACAAGATGCCACTGGCAGAGAGTGAGAATGAGAGTAGCACTGCTGGGGGGAGTCATCTTCCCTCAGTGCTCATGGCAGCTGCAGACTGTCTCGGAGTCCTGAGTAAGGGCAGAAGCAGGTTACAGTCACTCTGAAAACCTCAGCTGCCCTCTGCCTCACCTCTGACCATATAGCAGGAGAGCATGACAAGGAGAGCAGGAGAGCATCACTAAATCTGTATCTCCCAAGAGAAAGGGTCTTTCTTCACACAGTCCCCTGTGACCAGTCATAGGCTCCTGCTGTCCCCCAGACTGTGTCTGGGATGCTCTCACGATGCAGGCTGACACTGAACCCCACGGATGAGATGGAGCAGTGCTCCAGACCACGTCCTGGCTCTGCTTGAACTAGAGAGTCCAGTATCAGAAACATGGATACTGCTGTACTAAGGATATCAAAGTGGGATGTAATTTTGGATTTAGGAATCACAGTAGCTAAACACATTATTTCCCTTTCAAAGGCGGCCCTTACTCCCTCAGTGTTTCATTCCTTCTTCTCTAAAAGATGTTTTAGCTTTTCTTTAAGAAAGCTGACAATAGCTATAATGAAGACTGGGATCCCATTTCTGTAATGGGGGTTGTATAAACAAAAAAAAATCCAGATAATCAGACTTTGAGAAGCTAAATTGAGTTTTGATTCTCATCAGAAAAGCAAACTCAGATGACCTAATTAGGTGGATTAATTTACAGCAAACAGTAACATATCCACATTTGACTTAAAAATACGTTTTCCATTCCATCCCATTAAACAATAAACCAGTTAGTTGCCATTAGAGTTGCGGTGTACTTTATAACAAATGCAAAAGGCATGTAATACTAGATGACACTACTGCGTAGGTTTGTAGAAAGAAAGGTGTTTATTCCAAAGAATAGTGGTTTCCACCAATTGTGGCATTTCCAATTTTGTGTGAGCCACAAGAGTTTCATGGTCAGTGTTCTTTCTAACATTAGGAGAGAGAAACAATTTATAGGACAGTCATAAAACAAGCAGCATCACAGTTCAGCACTGATCCTTTCTATTGTCTCTGAGGAAGACCTGGAAATTATGTGTCACTGCCTGCTGTAGGCAACCACTTGAAAGTTCCCCTGCAACAATACCCCACCAGCATTATAAAACAGGTGACTTAAAATGTTGTATTACCAGAAAGTTCAGTTTCAGTTTAGGTAAGGAAATACTTTAAAGGCTCAGACTAACCCTAGGTGGAGCTAAAGATTTGCCATGTCCAGTGAACCTATGTACTAAAAATGTACTTGTTTTGGTTACACTAACACATGTAACACATTTTTACCAAACCCACACCTTCATGCACGGCTACGCTATCCAAATAATTGTAGCAAACTCCTGAAATAAAGCAAGAGTAAAAATTTTTTACATTAATTGCAGCAAGCAGGGATATGAGCTTGCAGGAGTGCAAACAAGCCCAGACTCAGTAAAGCTGATAGCATCCATTTCTTGTAACTTTTCCACAGTTGTAGTGCCTCCACTGAACCTAAGGCAGGTATTTTGCAGTCTAGTCCCTGGTCTGTCTAAATATTGTAAATGTCACTGCTTATCAATAGTGTAAATGCCAGCTCTCATCAATTCAGTTATAAATGTACTCCACAGTCTTAAATATTTATCCAGAACCACCACATGGTTTTAGTGTCTATAAAAATGTTCCCAAAAGGCCTTATGTTGCCAGCTGCCTGCTCCTGGTGAACCCTTAAATTAATGGAGAGTTAAATTTCTGTGTTGCCTTGTGCTTCTGCTCCTCAGTGTCCCCATTCCCCTCCACTCCATCCAAAGAGGATTCCCAGCAGAGCCTGGATGATTAATGCCCAGCAGTATGGAGCTGCTTTGTCTCTCACCCAGTCTCCTGTTTCTGCTGAGAAATCAGTATTCAAAATCTGTTAAAAATTCTTTGTGCGACACTACACTAGAAGTGAAGCGCTCTTTTTAGAGAAAGCAACTGAGACAAAAGAGGAACTGGAAAAACAGAAGTCACCAAAGAAAGACATCCTCATGGCACAGCAGAGCTGGCTGCAGAAGCTTGTTCTGTGACCCAGCTGACACAGGTTCTCATGTGTGTGCTCCATTCCTGCCTGGTGGCTCCAGGGACAAATACTGAGCTCCCAATCATCTCACTGATTGTGTTCTGCAGCATACATTTGAAGGGCACCTCTTGCTGACTGTTCCAGATGATGACATTTTTTATCTTTATAATAATCTTATAGCTTGTGTCACTCCCACTGTGGTAAAGGGAGCTGTACAGCCCCTACAAATCAGACATGCTATTTATCTCAACATAGCTGTGCACTTAACAGGCTGCGCTTATGGTTTATGAAAAATGGTTTTCAGTTCTGTTCTAAATTTACTCCACTTTAAGTTAATCAAGTCCTTTTGTTCACATCAGCAGCTGCTAAAGAGAAAGAAACAAATATGTGGTTTCAATACTCTTCTCTGAACTCATGAAATCAGTGGACGAAATCTCAGTCCACTGAGATCCTAAAAATTTTTGCCAGGGTCTTCATGGGGCAGATATGCATAAACTGCTATAAACTGTCCTTCCAGCATTTTGGTTTTTTACCCTCCATTCCAATTACAGGTGTTCAACTGCTGTTTTTAAGACCACCTTGTACATTCCTCCTCATTTTCCCTCTCCAAGAAATATTCCTTGCAGCAGGCTGGTGCCACAAAGATACACCTATATGAGCACAAGTCCAGACGAATTCATTCAGAACTGCAGCATCTCAGCTCAGATTGGCTGAGAAGGGACAGGCTCACAGCCTTGTGCACTGTACCACTGCTGAGATTAATGTTAAATATTGATCATGACAACTTCAAACACTTGCTAACACAATGTTGGAAATTATTCTGTTACTGCTTTTGAAGGGAGTTGATCTCCTGCTAGAGAAGTCTACATATATTGCTCTGTCACAGCAGCATCTGCCTTCAACAGGGTCCCATGAGGCAAACCCAGTCTAAGTGATTTTAGCCAACCCAAGCCATAATTAACACTGGCAATGTTTGCACAAGGCCTGACAGATAAAATCTTACGTTCTTACTGCATTAATTCATGCTTCAAGAATCTATGGAGCCTGGGTCTCAGCTATTAACATTTCTTTTAAAAAACATGCATTTATGAAATATTAAATTTCTGTAGAACACTGAAAAAGTCTTTCAGCTCTAGAGAATTCACAAATAGCTAAGTACAAATAAGTAAAAAAGATGAAGAAGTGAAGAGACATAAAAGAAGAGCACATTAAAAAAAGAGGACAATTATTCAGAGTCCTCTTTGTGAATAAATACAAAACACTGTAAGGAGTAAGAAAGTTTCCAGTCCAACTAAAAGGAAAAATAATGAGAATGTGCAAGGGTTTAATGCACATGCATTTTGTCTGTCATAAGTGACTAAAATGTACCACTTTAGTCTCCTCTTTCCCCTGCCCTAAGCCAGCTTCACCCGTGGGTTTGAGGGGCCTTCTTTACTCTCCTGCCTGATAAATAGAAAATCAGTTAATTGGCACATTCTACACAAGCAGCACTAATTACAACCAGCGCACAGCAGTAAGAAATTCACAAAGATTTAAATCTCCCATTCAGTAAACAACTATACCTTTTCCCACATTTTCTTGCTGATTTACGAAGCATAAAGTTTGCAATTATGTGACCGTCAGAATCAGTATCCCTCTACTCACCTTGAACTCTTTTTCAATGTTGGCGAGCACAGCCAGCTCATTGCTGAGCTCTAAGGCAGTCATGACAGGGTCTTCACTGGACAGAGACAGATAAGCAGGGCTGGCCAGACCTTTGTAGGCGTTGATCCTGGACCTAGAATGGCTGAAAGAGTCATGCTTTTGTTTCTGGTTGCACTCACTGCACTTGCAGAAATAGTCATGTGGCCTGTCGATACGAGCTCCTTTGCGCAGCAGGGTGTGCACAATCTCGTACTCGTGGCAGTGAGCGGCCAGGATGATGGGCGTGACATCGTGCGAGAACCGCGTGCCGTCCTCGTCGTATGCGTAGAAGTCGTCGTGCTGCAGCTCTGACTGGCTGGGGCTCAGAGCGAGCCTCTTGCCTTCGGCGAACGCGGGGTGGTTGAGGATGGCTTCCACTATCCGAACGTAGCCCTTGCTGATGGCCAAGAGCAAGGCATCCCCCACCCGAGCCAGGTTCTCCTTCTTCAGCAGCAGCTCTGTGATCTCCAGGTGCTCGTTGGCCACCGCCAGCTGCAAGGCGTTCTGCCCCATGTAGTCCACACAGTTCACGTTGAGCGAGGGGCATTCTTCCAGCATCTTGCGAACCACTGGGATGTTTCCGTACTCTGCTGCGTCCAGAAAGCGCTCCTCCTCCAGAGAAAGGCTCGTGGAGTGGTCATTGAACATGTAGGCTGGCCCTCGGCTGGCCTGCCTCCTGCCCTTCTCCCGCAGGATGGTTTGTCGCCGCAGCGCCAGCCTGTTCTCGTTGCCCCGGCTGTGTGCACATAGACAAATTGTTAGTTCTTCTTTACGCAAGGGCATATCCATTTTGAATAATAATTATTCCATTTGAATAATAATTATCTGCTGCGTATTTTGAATGTAGCAGGGAGACCAGAAACCCTGACTTTGATGCATTTTGTTATCAGGGAATCAGTAGCCAGCTACATTTTATTTCAACAAGAAGAAAAAGCTGTCATCAATCATCATTTAAAACTACATATTTTTCCTTATTTTGTCCTCACATCTCAGAGTGAGAACAAGCCACAGTGTGAAAGGAGTCAGCAGTACTGGGATGCAGAATGAGGGATTGTTCAGGACAGCAGGGCACACAAAGATGGAAACGCTCTAAACTCCCTTCTGCTTCAGAAAAGCAGTCAGGTGGACTTCACTTTGCTTATTCTCTCTACCTCAGCAACTATCTAACTTACATTTTGGCTCTGGTTTCTCCTCTTCACCCTGCTGATGTCTTTCTGACATCTAGAATTGAATGCTCAGGCATTAACTGAATCTGGATAACATAAAAGCATATCAAATGCATTGTATGACATCTCTTATTCCCCATCTGCATCATTCTTTTCATTACTGCAGTTCATAATCTTGATATGCTATTTATTACTTCACTCAGTGGCTTGCCAACAAATCCTGCTAAATCTTGATTCATGATAGCTCTGAAATGTTCTCCATTCTGCTACTGTTGAAGCCCTCAGCCATTTCCAAACTTATAGTAATTATTAAATATCTTATTAATAATTATTTAATGATTAAAATATAAAGTGAACCATATCAAACTTAATTTTGCTGAGGAATGTTACAAAATACAGTACATTCTCTTTAAAAATAAGAAAATCTAATTCGATAACTCAGTTTTATTTCAGCCAATTAAGATCCCAATCTTCAATAGAAATCCAATTGCGAATAATTTTGTCTTCAAGAATTACTCTGCTAAACTACTTAATATTCCCCATAACTTCAACTTTTTTCTCTATTGAATAGTAGCTTAATTATTCTTCACATACATATGCTGAAATGCACTTCACTACATTCAGTATTTCTCACAGAAAAATAACCATGAGCAGTATTTTATTCATTAAATACTTACTAATGAATAAAAATTTAAATGTCAGTAAAAAAAAATTAGTCTTTTGTGATTCAAAATTACTTCACAAAAAGTAATATTAGGAGATACTATTTATTCTAGATTGTTTAGATTTAACTTTAGTATAAATTTTCTTTCTGCTGCTTGCCTTCTCAGTTCCGCAGACGCAGTCCTCTGCAACACTGGAAACACTTCAAATTGCCAAAGTCTTAAATATAAAAGGACCATTTTTCTGCAAGATAGTAATAGGTATGGAATGTGGAATATATCACAACTGACAACAGTAACTATTAAATATAATAATTAGTTTCATTATTTGATATATTTTACTAAATATTTTTTCAGAATTGTTAGTAGCGAAGCATTTCCTCTCATTTCACACAACACTTAAATCAATCAAGGAAATATTTAGTTTTATGCTTAAATTCATTTTGTAAGCAAACTTTTTTAGTAGTGATAAATAAAAATCTTATGAACTGTGAAATTTAGTTCTGAAAAAAAAGCTATGAGCTTTATTTTATATTTATCCTAGTTTTCCTGGATATGTGCTGAATTTTGTAACCTTGCTATATTTTCACCAGCCAGTGTATTCCTGTGACATCACAGTTATACAAAGTCTGAAAAGCAGTGCAAAGTTTTTGTACCTGTTTTTTATTAGCCTGTTCTTTTGTATCAGAAAAAGTCCTTAGCAGAGTGAAATGTTACCTACACTCAAGGTAGACTGACCATGGCTAAAATTTAACCAAGCAGACACACACTCCTGAGACGTGGCATCCAAGGGGACAGAAGGAGAAGTCATGGCAAGGTTGCTCTCTACCACCTTTTAAGTGCGCTAGGTTTTCCAACTATCTTAGCTCCACATTGGCTTCTCAGTTTCAAATAAACGAATTATTTAATTGCAGTAGCAAAATAATCTTAAATGCAGAATCCATCCTAGTGAGCAGCATGCTGGTAAATTCCCTGTCTTGAACTGCTTCTTTCTTCTGTGCAGCAACCAATTACTGCTAAACATAATTTAAATGATTTATACTGAACTTATTTCACAGAATGACAGAATAATTTAGTTTGGAATAGACTATTGAGTCCTAGACCATCGAGTTCAACCTTTGAGTGATCACTACTATGTCAACTAGACCACAGTACTAAGTACCAAGTACCAAGTGACTGCACCACCTCCCTGAGCAGTCCTTTGTAATGCTTAACAACCCTTTCCATGAAGGAATTCTTCCTGATGTCCAACTTGAACCTCCTCTGAACATATTATAAACATATAATAAATTCAGCTCATAAAAAATGTTAACATATTTTTTGAATTTCTTCCAAATAATAAAGATGTGCTCAGTGTAGATTCAAATCTTATTTAAATTAATTGACAATAACAACATCATTGATATAAAATACATACCTTTATGTGCCCTGCAAAACTAACCCAGTATAAAATTATTCTGCTGCCATTTGATCCTTGAACAAGGAAACAAACCCTTCAACAGAATCTTGGTCATTATTTTTTCCTGCAGTGCATCAACTTCCGTTAACCATTCTGGGGTGACTGACTGACCCAATGTAATGGATGTGGGGACGGACCTTACTGCTGAAAACTGAGGCAAAGGAAGCACTGAGTACCTCAGTCTCACCTGCGTCCTTTGTCCCTGGGTCCACCAGCATAATCAGTCTGTGGTGGTGAACTGACACAGCACATAGGCAGAAACTGCAGGCCATTAAACACTTTTTCTTTCATTTTTCAAATAATGGAAAGAGATTATATTTCTATTCTAGAAATACATTCTGTACGGTTTATCAAAGCAAAGGGTAATCATTGCTAGGGAAGAATACTTAGAATTAGCTTCTTTGTCTAGCAGCGCTTCCTCTTTCCTTGCCTGCATTTAGAAGAAAATAATTGCTTAAATGGGACATTAAATACGTATATTCCTTTAACAGTAGTTCATCATCTGAATTAGAATCTGTTATAGAATGAAATAGATCTTTTCACTGTTTGCTGGACTGTAGCACATGTCTGATGCAGACCTCTAGAATCTCAATGTAATCCATTTTCCCTGCATCAATGTATTTCATATGTATGAAATTAACCTCATGGTTCATCTATGTGCAACTACAATTAATTAAATTTAAGGGTCTGTAATTAAAATTGGCTCTTGCAGCACGAGACTATAAGTATGTTTAATTGCAACAAAGAAAGCTAAATTTTCCATTTTATTATTTCTGCTTAATTAGATACAGACAGTAAACATTACTTCAGGAATTTGTTTAGAAAAGTATAAGACACTTGATTGCATCCAAGCACAGGGAAAGGAATCTGATGATCCAGAAGAGTATGTTATGTTCTGATGTTCTTACATTTATTTCACATTCACTAAGGTCCTTCCATTCCATTTTATGTTGAAGAGACACCCACGTTAGCACCTATTGTCACAGGTATTGGCCACATAAATCTTAAAGCCACTTGAAACCTCATCCTTCTCAGACCGTAGCTGTTGTTTACAAGATACTATCAATGCACTTTAGGGCAAATAAAGGACCATCCTCATTACAGCTTAGTACTGAAGAGCCACTATGACCAAGCCTGGCATATTGTCATCATTTTGGATATCATATTATAGGAAGGAGTTCTACAAAATTACAAATTAAATGCAAGAGAAGAGCAGAGGTCACACTGTCTCTACTGCATTTTCCACTTTAAACATAGTAAGATTGATTTTGTGAATTATATAGGATGCTACTCCACTCATCTCACTTCCACCCTAGGATCACTAGAATACTCGTATAAATTAGTCATTTTTATCTTCTCTATAGATAAAGGGAGAGACATTTCTCCTACTTACTTTATAAATGGAGAATCTCTATTTTTCCGTTGTTTCAAAGAGAATCCCAGTGGATTAGGTGAGAGGCATCCTTTAATGCATAGAATTTAACAGGAATATAAACCACAGAAGGATGATGGAGTAAAGACCCTGACAAGTACAGTTATCACCTCAAACAATTCTCATTAAAATATCAGAGTCTGTCTTGAAGGAAATTTCTGTCTTGCTGAAATTTTATTTTCTGTCACTAATTACGCTGAAAGACAGATCTTGAATTTGACTGTTCTAGTACTCAGAAACATTATTTTACTCAAACTCAGTAGCACTTTCCCCTGACAGTGGTTACCTGCAACATACAAACACAGAGCAATCATATCCCCTCTCAGCCTTCATCTTGCTGAATGAAATTAAACTTCTCTCATTTCCTGCTACATCCATGCAGTTAAATCTGCCACAGAACAAAAACCTGCTTGAGTACAGCTTCCTAAACTTAAAATACAGTAATTCCTTGGGTCAGTGTTTTCAGTAAAATAATTAGACACCTCTTTTGGTGTAGTACATCTTTGGCTATCTCTCTGGTGCATTTATATCCAAGACACCATTTAGGCACTACAGATTCCCCTGTGAGCCAGAATTCTGGCTTTGCCAGTTTTCCTTAATCAGGTGTCAGACAATGAGTCTCAGATTTATGAACTGAAAGAACTCTGCTGAAAGATCTGATTTTGACCCTCAATTCCCTTTGAGGATACAGACCGTCATTACAAAGAGTTGTGGAGCTGGGAAAGTTTGGGCATGGGAGACAACTGCGAGTATCCACAGCATTATAATCTGAAATAAAAAGCTTTGTAGGAGATTCTGCAATACCTGCAAGAAGCCGAACAAGCTTGTAAAGTGACAGAATAGACTCCTCATCTTCCTTTACTCATATAGAAAAGTTTATTATACTTTAAACCTACCTTGTAAGAGTAATCTGTTAATATATTTGAACTTGAGGTTTGGCTTTCCTTCAGAAGTTTTTAACCTTTAGAGGAAGACTATACAATGTCTCAGGAAATTAGAACATATAAACTCAAAAAATCCAACTTTGCTTCTATCTTCAGGACTATGCTTTAGTAAGAGACCACACTGAAGTCCCTTCAGTATACTTATATACTATACTGACATGTATACTTATGCAAAACCAAACATGAAGCCTGTTGCTCTCATGAAAAGAAAATAAATGTGTACTCATGTACACTGCCAGCAATGCAAATCAACAGGCTGCAAACACAGCAAGGAAAAAAGGAGGCTGAGCTACTGGCAGCATCCTAAAGAAAAAAGTCATAGACATAAATGGTCTTAGAGCAAAATAAATGGAGAAAGTTATGCTTCCACACTGGTTTAATAACAAATTCCTCAATCTATTGAAGTTCAAGGTTTTTGAAAATTGTCCAAGCATTAAGTGTGACAATAGCATCCACTGCTTGCTCAAAGTCAAGTATGCAGCTGAAACAATGTTGAAACCATTGGTAATCTCTTCTGAATCAACTCTGTGGGGGAGCTTCCAGAAAACTTGAAAGGCCATGAGCTTATGTTAAAAAAAAAAAAAACTAAAAAAAAAAAGCTGATCTAAACAAAAGCAATAATTTTCAATGATTTAACTCTCATATGCTATTGGTAAACTGTCAATAATTAACAATTAGATAGGAGATCAGATAGACAGTAATACCAAACAAGACCATCAGCACCAAACACTCAGAAATAAATTAACTTGAAACTATCTAATCATTTGGATTTGGATGTTCTGTTCTTTTGGTCTTCTTTATTGTACATCTATATAAATATATATATATGTAGCATACAACATAATATTATATTTATACAACAATATATCTAATCTGCAAAATGTGTTTTATCCAATTATATATTGATATATATAAAATAATAGCAGCATTTATAAAATTAAGCAATGTGCACTTAGTCTAACCAGATGAGAGCTTAGACAGACACGTGATCTGAACCTCTATATGATTCCATGCTAAGGGACAGAAAGTGAGAGGTTGTAAAAAAGCAAGATTAGGTTGAAATTCTAAATGTAAAGACAGTGGACATCTTGAAACAAATATCTGAAAAAACTTGGGTTTTCCAGCCTCTGGCATGAGGATCCATGGTTCCTCCATAACCCTTAGAAGCTGGTGGTGAATTATGAGTGGGCTGGGGCTGAAGCACACTGTAAATAACAAGCCAAACACATCTGTGGATGTTTGCAATAAAATATACAAATAATCAGTGACAGTGACTGTCTTAGAAGTAAGAGCACCCCCTAGCAAACTCCCTTAAGTATTGAATTTTGTAGTAGATGAAAGGTACAAGTAAGAGTATTTTTACCCATGTGGGGTTTTTATCGGAAGATGCACATCTATCACACAGTATGAAATATGTCATCTTTAAGACTTCTACTTGAAATTTTGTTGAAAACTGATTTGTCTTCTGCAACTCTCCTGGAGATCCTTCTGAAACCTGGACTGTCAAAGCTTTTTTGTTTACAGATTGCTGAGAAGTGTTTTCTCCACGCTGATTGATTATGTTGTGCAAGTGATTTTGTACAGAAGCAGTTAAAAACAATTATGTTTTCGAGAGTATTTCATCAATCACAGTTTGTGAACCTGGAAGGGTAATAGCCTGACAAACATTTTCTTCAGGAAATAACAAAAGATTTCTCTCTCTCCTGAAAAGTAGTTTAGCGGCTATCTAATGGATGACGGAGAGAAAGCACCCAGCATAAGGCAAACAATTGGTTCCCAGGCTCCTTATTTCACTTTTCACACATTCACCGTAATTTTTACCCTTATGTGAGTAATAAAACCAGTGGCTTATTATTGATGAAGTAGCTTCCAACCACTGAAATGGAAATGACAAGTAAATAGAAATATTTAGGGAAATGATTAGGAAAACACTGCCTGAATAAAAATGGCCTAAGGAGAAAAAATAACCTGGAAAACTGGAACCGAGTCTGCTTAAAGGACATTTATCAGGAACAACAAATAAAAGCCCTCAGATTGCTTGAAGCTTTTAAACAGGGGCATGAGATTTAAATTCTTTCCTAAGACTAAAAGAGAGAGAAGAGAGCGCTTTACCAGCCCCGAGGCATTTACACACCACACTTGCAAAGAAAAGAAAATTGAATATTCACTGAACATTCTGAGCTGGAAGGGACCCACAAGGATCATAGAGTCCAACTCTTAAGTGAATGGCCCATATGGGGAATAAACCCACAACTCTGGTGTTGCCAGCAGCATGCTCAGACCAACAGAGCTAATTTCAGGGTTAGCTGAGCTGATCTCAGGGTCAGCGTAAAGGTAGGTAGATGACTTGAAGAAATGGGTTGAGGCTGATTAGTATGCAGTGTCAAAAGATATGCTTTTCTTTGAGGATTATTACAATTTTTAACTTTAAAAGACTTCTATGGACATGGATTTTGTAGGTCTGAAGATCAAGTTGTACCTGAGCACATGCATAATTTCATGTTGGCTGCTGAAAACATTTGACAATAAATTTTAAATATAATCTTTGAAGCCTAATTTCAGTGTCATTACTGAAAAACTGAATTCCTGTTTTCCAGTAGTTGACCTTGCTCAGAATGGTGTCTAGCTATGTCTGCAAAACTAGTTCCTTCCTATGTAATACCGGCTCAAAAAATTTTCCTCAACTGTATAGAAATGCTGAATGCACTCACACTTTAAAACACACTTTAATTAAAGTATAATTGCCTGTTTTCACAGCTTACTTTATCAATCTGCTGCTCTGAGGTTGTTTAAAGATAGGAAAATTTTCTTTTTCTAGACTGTTTCTTGCAGAAGATGGCAAAGAATTGTGGTGTGTGTGCCCACCAGAGGGAACACATTACTAAGCTTGGCACTTGATAACACCACTGTTTGACTCTACCCTCAGCATCTAATAAAAGAATACATGGTTCCACATCCCTTACATGTTTCCCAGGAAGTTCCTTTTGGTGGCTACTGTATAACTTAGTTATATCCTCTGTCCCTCTGGAGGTAGACCATCCAAAGTTCACTTGTTTAACAACAGTAAAACAAAGATCAAAGAGTTTTAGTAATTAAAATTAAAGCAAGCATTTTATCTACTAGACTGGGGAGAAAAACGAAAGTTAGAAGAAATTAAATACGAAGTATGGCTTTAGCACAGTTTTATCAGCTGGCTACTTTGCTAATTTGTAATTTTTCCATGAATATCTAAAGTACATCACAGTCTTCACTGTCATGTGTTTATAGAGGAATTCGACTTGCATATGCCAAGGAATATGTTCAATTCTGCATTCCTACAGTCTTATACATAGCCATTTTGAGATGAAGTAAGTAATTCTGCAGTTCTGAAGGCTTTTATACAGCTTTATATTTGGGACTTAATATATAGGTCTATCTGATCTTGCATGTATTGTAAAATTTGGTATCTTGTGCCTTGTTCACTCCTCAGTTACCTGGCAATGCCTAATTTTGCCACTGAGTTGATGGTCCTTGTTGAGGGTCTTTCTGCTAGTCCTGGAACTCCTTCCCCTTTCAGAAACTCGGTTTTCTGGTCAAGTGCTTTCTGTCCATTTCAAGCCATGTCTTTTGCAGAGGTATTAATACTGTCCAGGGCAGCTGTGTGCCAGCAGCCTGCTGTGCCCACCACCTCTGGTGAGTTACAGCTTTCACTGCTCACCTCCCCGTGGGATGACCACCAGGAAGGCTTCTGTAGGTAACAATTGCTAGGTACCTGGTTGCCTCTAGCAAGCATCTCCTATCCATTAAGTATCACTGGTGTTTCTGTCTTAATAAGCCACTGCATTTGGCAATTTCAATATTTAAGGCCTCATCTTCTCTGAGATGGCAATTTAGGAACCACTTGTTTACCTAGATATGAGCCCCCTGAAAAAGTACATCCAGTTTGTATTAGATTCACCACTGAAATTTCTATAACTCTTATCATTATTACTATCGTAAGATTACTCTTGATGATTTGTAGACTAAATCACGAAAGCTAACAGGTCATGTTGTTTAAAATTTTGCTAAAACTTAGTTCAGTTAGAAGGATCACAGTCAATATAGTAGCTGTAACAAACACAGATGTCTGTCTGTGACAAACATACCTCTATAAACAGAACATTATTACACCAAAGTAGCAGACAAAAACACCATATTGTTACCTTCTAAGAGTTCCTTAGGAATGAAGTGACAAGAAATTCAAATAAAAGCAAAACCCACTTCTCTTATAGATCATGGAATGTTATGAGACCACGTAGCACATGCTTTAGTGCTGTGTTATAAATAAAAGCACTTTAAATAGAGTGTGGAAACTTGTACCAATGCTAAAACTGGATACAAACAAAGCACACTTCTATTATATACAAGCAATTGATGTTGGTCCTCCACCGTTGGAAACTCTTGAGATTCTTAAAGAGAAACTGTCTTTTAAACAATAAACGAAACATAAGGTTCAATGTTTTATTTCTCCAAATCTTGTTGCACAAAGTGTTGATACCATAGAGACAGAGGGACAAATTAAATTTCTTTTTTTATCCTCAGAAGGAGAAAACTTAATTTCTATTCAACTAAACGGATTAATTCCTGTACTGTCATAATTTATACAGTGCAGCAGCTTTGCTAACTGCTTCATAAATTAGGTCAGGATGCTGCTTCATGTGCATCCTTGCAGAAACACTCCCAGCCCTCTGCTCCGCTCTGGCTGCTCATTGCTACTGTCACACCAGGTCAGTCATTTCTCTATCAAGCTCTGGGTTGTGCTTGCCCATATCACAGCCACATAAACAGAACCTGGGCATACTAGTCATATTTAGATCAGTAACAGTGGTCCTTCAGCTGAAAAACTGGAAAAAGCAACACTGAAAGCAGCTACATCTCTAGTTTTAGTGAATCGTAAACAGAAAACAGGTTGAAACCTATGGTCTAGAGAACATATGCCAATGAACTGACAGAACAATGTATTTAAAACTGTCTGGCAACACAACATCACACTTTTACAGTGTGCATTTTCCTTCTGCCACGTCTTCTTTGATTTTGACCACACAGGCATGTTTCTAAGTATCACTTGAAGGGAGAGCTGACGACTTATACTGCCTGATCTCNGCAGTTTTGTGTCCTGTGTTTTCTTTTTTTTTTTTCTTTTTTTTTTTTTTCCCAGGAACAAGTACAAGCAGAGCCTGCAACTTTTCCCTACAAAAGAAACCAAAGAAAAGAGAGCAGGAAGTAAATTAGCAGATAACTGAGCCAAAGCAAGGTACAGGAGACTGTCCCTCATACTGGGCAGTTAGTATGTGCAACTTGCCACACAGCGCTCCAGGAGATAAAAGCTAACAATAGGTTCAAGGGGCAACTAGACAAATTCAGCCAACAAGAATCCACTGCTGGGATGAAATACCAAGTTTCTAAATTCTCTGAGCAGTAAAATGCAGGAAGCCAGGGATGTATGACTTTCTGTCTTCACTTGTCTCACAGTCTTTTTAGACATTGCTTTTGGCCCCTGTTGGAGACATGGTACCACGAGGTCTGTAATTTACCTCTTTTATATATAATCTTCTGTGTAGAATCATGTGCATACCAAATCACATCTATAATTGTATATACGTGCCTGACTGAAAAGGTTTTCTTGAACCAGTCCCATGTCTTTAGGTGCTTGCATAGCCTACATCACATTCCTACAGCGTCTGCTAAAATCTGTTCCGGTCCCAAAAATTTTAATATTGGTATCACATAGATGAGGGCATGTTGCAAAAATTTAGCTTAATGAAAATTAATTTTTATATGAACACTTTGTTATGTAAACTTGAGTATGGATAAAGATTATGAAATTAGGCAACAGGAAGGTACATCTATATACTAGGGACAAAATTACATTTGTGTTGCTCCTCTGGGCAAAGCCACAATTTATCAGAGAGACATGGAATCTGATTTAGTACAGTGGTAATTTAGAGTTAATGGATTCACGTTTATAAAAATCACCTAAGAGAAAAAATAGGCTCAAAAGGTTAGTGCAAATAAATGTAAGGATTAGAAACTGTCCCGAGCTGTGATATTTTCTCTGAATTTGAAGAACTCAAATGTTCAGACAGCTTATCTTGATTTAAGTTCCTCTATAATAAATATCAATGTCTGAAATTAAACAGCAGCTTCAAAAGACACTAACATCTGAGTACAATGCATCAGAAAGACGGGGGATCGACCATTAATCGATTAGCTCTGTAGCAGCCCATTCTTCATTAGCAAATTCCAGGGCTGAAATGTCAAAGTTCAGTGGCATGAGCTCTCAGTGCTGCAGCAAGAGCCTAAAAGCTCTCCAGCAACACTGATGTACTCCTGCTGTCATCTATCAAACTCTAAAGCTCACTGCTCTTGCCTTGGCAAAATCTTATACAACGACGGCTCACAGCTAGAGAACAACACTGATGTAAGCCTCATGACTCCGATGACCAACTTCTTCCTGCATGAGTAATTAGCTGTAAAAAACACAGCTGAGGAAAATTTCCCCCTGTGTTCTCCAAACTTGGTTTGAACTTCGAGTTCTTTGAAGTACCTGATGGCACAGTCAGAACCTTTTCCTAACAGCTACCTTCTTCTGAATAGGTCACGCCGTAATGTACGGAACACTTTTCATAGCATTTCTTGACCTTTAGAGGGAAAAAACAAGGGTTTTATGCAAGTACACAGGGTTTCAGTTTAATGGGATTTAATCCCATTTAATAGTGCTTCACTACTTGTAAAGCTTAATGCTGCTGAGACTGGGTGATTTTGAAATATAGGCAGGAAATCTCAGATAACTAATGTAGGATAACTGGGCAGCTCACACTTGGTGGAGCTATGCTTTCAGGCTCTCTGCAGTCAGGGAAGCGACTCTATCCACAGTCACTGCTGATATTTCCAAAGCAGAGCGTAATGGCTGCAGAGGCAGGACCCCTGAGTACAGTTTCACGTTTACGAGCTCCAGCAAAATCCCAGCTGTGGAGCCGCAGGGGCTGCGACTCCAGATGGCCACAGCTGAGCACTGTGGGTGGGTGCAGCATGGGAAAGGCTGCAAAATCTGTGAAACAATGGGTGAGCCTAACCCAGCAGCCTTTAGCAGCAGCATTTCATGCAGCATCCTGCTTTGCTTGCTACAATGGGCAGACCTGCGGAGACTGCAGGGAGGTACGAAGAAAGATTCTGGTTGAATTTTGTTGACCAAAAAATGGAAAACAGAAAGAAAATGCAAGCAATGCTGGGGAAGGATATTTTTAAGTCATGTCTCAAATATGAAGAAATGTCCTATTACAGTGCTGAGGCATTAGGCCTCCAATAGCAGGGGAGTTGCTATCAAAAGCTGTTTAAAAATTAATTTCACTTCAGTTTGTAAGGCTGCCACATTCAGGAAGACATTTTAAAAGCAGATGAACTTCACACACTTGCTAGCGTTGCTATTCTTCAGTTTATTTTAATTATGTCCTTTTACCACAGCCTTTTTCATGCTGCTGGGGTTGTTTTCATAAATTGAACTCTGCTTACTGACATTGGTGTTAATTAACCTCATTTGAAATGCTTCTCCCCAAGCATGTTCTTAACACCTTCATTGATTTTTAAACCAACACTTATTAGAGACAATATAGTCACCTACTTTATCCATATTCAAAACCTGCCCGTGGATATTAATAAATGGCTTATAAATAATAATATTCAATAAAATTAATATACTAGAAAAAAACCTGAAAAACACCACAACATTCTTCCCAATACTTTGGGTTCTAGTTTTGTGTGTAAAATTAAAGGTATTTCAGGCAGTGATGGGCTGCACTTCACATGGTTTGAACCTAGAAAATAGCTTTTAATAACAATCAACCAAACCAGACCATGCAGAAAAGGCACCCTACTTAGAAATTCTCCAGGGAATACATACTGGGAAAAAGGTGGACAAATGTTGCATGGAAATACACCATATTCCAGCAGACAAATAATTATACCTTGCCTTGTAATTACAAGACTAAATATAGATGTTTTACCCCTAAAATATAACAATCCAAAACAGATTACACTTCCAGAAAAAAAAACCAAAACAAAAAAAAAAAGCTCATCTACCATCTTTATTTCTGATTCTTTAAAATGCAGAAGGTATCTTTACTTCCCCAGAACACATGGTACAATTTCTTTCAGGATGTAGGACAGCATTTGTCCCTCCTGTCTGTGCTATTAGCACTCTTCAACTGTCTTTCACCCCTGAGACATAAAGAAGCCCAGCAGTATAATAAAATCTCCCTTCTGACAGAAATAGGCTGCTGGATTACTCCAACCTTAGCTCCCTTTCATTAGGAAAAGATCCATCTATGGCTGTTCCTCGGTTCCTGAAAATCAGCCAATATCCTATTTCATCTTTCACTCAACACCATTTTACCACAGCTCATGATCTCCAGCAAGGAATCTTGTCAAGTGATTTTAGAAAACATAAGGCACATCACTTATCTCATGCAACATTTTTATGGTGCTTAGAAAGGACTTCAGAAAATTAACAAGGCATGGTGCCTTGTTTTCAAACTTTCCTGCTACTGATGGATAAATTATTTATTTTCAGGGATTCTCCAATTCCTCGAGCCATAGATACTTCAGAGGGTTCGTGTAATAAGCAATTCATCAAATTAAATTATTATAGTTATGCATAGTGTAGATAGCTACTTTTCCACAAACCATTTTAGAACAATCCAGCAATCGAAAGGAAGATGGTCACTGGAGCACAAGAACTGGAAATAACACAGGAGGAACACAGCTATATGTCTTGCCATACACAGCTTGGATTCACTTTCCACTTGCAAGAACGCCAAATTTCCATTGACACATTTTATAGCAAACAGTGCTACATCTGTACAAAGAGCAGATCATCTTCTCGTGCTACTGACCATTTTTTTAAGTGATAACTTGGGCATTATATTGAGCCCAGACATTCATTACTTTTTCAGCATAGTAAAAAGGGGAATTGTTAATGCTCCTTAGATTTACTAACCACCTCAACCAATTAGTTCTGAAGACTGCTTGAATACACTTAATCCATCCACTTCCTATTCCTTTTAAAGCATACAATTTTCTTGCTCTTTTTTTTTTTTTTTTGATTGAGCTTTCAGAGATCACTGGTGATGCAGAAGAATCAGAATATGACAGGTCCCAAGTTGGATCTCCCTGATTCAAATTCCTGATTTTACCTTCCATCATCTTGAATATACTTCATGAATATGCAACGGTTATTGATATAAAAATGAAGTAGATATAAGGAGACGTAAAAGGAATCTGTTTGAAATTGCCTCTAGAAGGGAAAAACATGCTGAAGTACTGCAGGCTGTGCAAGCTTAAACCATAATCGACGGCAACTGCTGTCTGTCTCCAGCTCTGTCCTGTAAAGGAGATTTGCTCTGTGTTGCATTAAGAATCTGTCTCTCAATGCAAACAATAAACCTACCTAAAATCTATGTAAATCTTGATCTTTCAGGAATAAATAAGAAGAGTGAACTTACGCAGTGGCCACTTTGGGTGAAAATTAATTCACAGCTTCAGAAAAAACTTACGAGACTGAGATGAAGTAAGGTAATTGTGCTCACACAAACTGTCATCAAACAGGATTTCAAATATTTAGTAACCTGTTGAGGAGAGGAGTTTGTGTAATGCTTTAATTCCACAGTGATAAAGAATATTAAGCAAATGTATGGGGCTGTTTTAGAAGGTATCCAATAAACCTATTCAACTGCTTATTCAACAATAGTTAAGCTGTTAAACAGTGTTAAACTGAACTGCTTTTTCTACCAGTGAGCAGAGAAAGTGATACATCCCAGAGTTCTAGACTTCAGTTTATTATGTCAATAATCAAAATCTCCTCACATACTACCTGAACACTGCCCAAGGAAAACCTTTCTGTAGACTTGATATCTCCATATGCAAGACAAGCTACAGGAAATTATCTCTACTCTGAAAACCGAAGTGAGAGCATTCCATTGCTTAGTACTAAAGTGAAAATAATTATCAAATTATCTCATTTGCAGAAGCAGAAGAAGTAATTCTGATCACCTAGAGTTGTGCTGAATTTAGCTGAAAGAAGTTTGTGTCTGGTGTAACTGTTACCCTTTCCCTACTTTGCCACAAGTCTCATTGCTGCTCAAATCTGAAGTGTTATCTTTGGCTGGAAACACGGAGAAAACCAGATCTCCTCATTCACATTTCATTCATATTGTATAAAATTTACCTCTCTCTTCTTTCTATGTGACCTAAATAAAAAATTCTTGTAAGCAAAGAATGAGCTTTTACTTTTTTTTCTAAAAATACTTTGCATTTTACCTATAAATAAGTAATAATGATATGAAGAATCTGGACCAAATTCACTGTAGAAAAACTAGGTCAGCTATCCAAAAAAGTGAACAGATTCATTTAATGCTACCTCTAGTTTCAGAATGGATTAATTTCTTACTGAAGCACCTTTTGTGTACCCTTAAATGCCTGGCACTAGCAGATGTTAAAAATTCTATGAAAAATATGGTGGATTATCTCAGTCTTTCCTTTTGAGATCTGCATTTTGGATATTGTGTTTTCTATTTCTTAGTAATGAAAAATACTACTGGGAGAAAAGGACGGGCATTATGGGAGTCTGAGAAGAACTACTTCTCTTACCCATTACAAGAAAATTTACACAAACAGTTAAAGAATTCAGAACAAATGAAAAATAGCTTCAATGCTAAATAAAAAGGAAAATATGAAATAAAGTAGAAACAGGGGGAAAAACAGATGCAAAGACCTGAATAGTCAATGTTCCTTATAAAAACAACTCAAAATTACCTTTATCCTGATTAATGCATTTTGTATAGATAACAGCTCAGTGCCCCAGGATTACACACAAATACAAAACCTAAGGACCTTTTTCTCAGGTCTTCATTATTTCTTCCTGCCCCCTATTCATCAGTTTCTACATTAGTCTCTGAGTCTTACAAACCTTCTGAAACGTGGGCCAGATATTTTAATAGAATTCAATTTATTTCTTTTTAGTTAATTCCACTCTCCAGACAGGTAAGCAATAGCAAAAATATGCTCATTTGCTGTGTCAGTCTCATCCTTTCCAAGAAAATCAATGTGTTTTCATGCCTATAGCAGGGAGAAAATAAATTTATTACATTATGTTCCCCTTGTCTGCATCATCAAAAAAACCAGTCTATTTATCATGGTCTAGCTCTTCACTGATCCTTTACTTAACTTTTCATGTATAATGCAATTGCTAGAGTCATCATGAAAGCTTTAAAATACTGAACTGAGCAATACTGAGCAATAATGAACTGGCTGAAAGGATGCTAAATTTATTGCAAAATTATTAGAGAAGAAAAACAATCCCAAGACAGAAATCACATATTTCTTTTCACTTTCACTGACTCTGGGCTATAATTTTCCAAGTTTCTGCATCATTTTCATTACTAAAAGAAGATAAGCAAACATTAAAATATTTTAAAAGTAGTTAAAATCAGAAATAAGCAAACATAATAAATATTATCAAATATCAAACAATAACACTGAAACATCATCAACAATGAGAATCTCAATTGTTGATCTTTTCTTAGAAAAAATCAAAAAACTGAATGAAGTCTGAGAATTTTCTGAACAGGACTGGCTGAACTGGCTCATAAAACGTTGTCTGAATGACCTAAAAGGGTTGGGTTCTCATAATGCAGCTCTCTCAGGAAGCCCTGCTGACAAGAAATAATACAATGCAAGAAACTTGACTGATAAACATACTTCTCATGTTGGCACCTGCATTACTTAAGGCATTTTAAAAAATGACAAGTTGATTCAGAAGGGAAAAATGTTCTTTAAACAGGAAACAAAATGAGAAAATTAAAGGAGAAGTTAACAACCAGGAATTCAGGTCAGGAAATTACTCAAGCATACAAACTCGGTTTCCTGACAGAGTACACTATCTTGGACATTTCTTTGCAATACTAAAATCCATGGGTGTCAGAGGTAGCCTGAATTTGGATCACACACACTCCAGAATAATGTGCTGTCTGGCCCATTATGGCTGCACATCACCTCTCCTTTTGCATCATAAAATCAGAAGTTCTTGATTGAGGCTTTGGTTTGGTATAACAGGATTACACCAGTTCTACTCACAGCTGTACTGCTACTATTCAAGGTCTATATGTGCAGCAGGAAAAAAAACCAACAAAAACCCAGAAAAACAAACCCAAAACCAGTGAAATGGCAGGTGATGGAGCATTTTGGTTATTATTTTCACATGAAATCATGGACAGCATCAATAATGTATTAAGGAAACGGTCTGAACATGTTGCTTTCCTGGACTGCCAAAATTCATGTTACCTAGTACCAAGGAAAGGCTTCTTACACTTATTCTAAATTCCACAGAAATACCAAAAACCTGAAAGCAGACCTCCCAGCTGAGATACTCTTTCAGGGGAAGGAAAAGAAAAGCAAATTACAAGTAAGAAACTTGCAGATGTCACTACGTGGAACATTGACCATCCATAACCTACTTGGCTTTATACCTGCTAGCTGGTTCGGTTTCCCTAAAAAGGTAACAATTCACACCAAGTCCGCTTCCCTCAAAACAGCAGGAACTCAAATCCAAAACCTGCAGACAACAAAGGAGAATATTCCCTAGGTGTTAACTCATTGGGAAAAAGACCAAAGGATGAAGCAGCTTACTTTCTAGGGAAAATTCTTTTCTGCCTGTTCTGAAATTCATTAGTAAGGAAATGATAGGTTTTTATGACTTCAGGCATGGAGCAAACCCCAAATATTAACTTGGGATTCTCTGAAGGGCCATCGGTGCAAAGTTTAAAAAAGGTCTCAAGTGTCAAAAGGACACTTTTTAATCTTGATCTTCAAGGTCACAAGCTAGTTGTTAAATTGCCATTTTTGTGCCTTAAAAGGAAAAACAAGTCTTGTGTCTTACACTTGGTGTCAATGGCCCTGAGATGCAACCATCAATTTCTGTCTGCTTTTGCTTCTGGAAACAATGTAATTTTGTCACCAGATCCCTGAGCAACAGTGTGTTTTTCCTCAGGCTTTCTGCAAAACAAAACTACTAAAACCAGAATAATAAATGTCATAAAATAGATCTGCAATGAATATGGTGTTTTACAGTAGCCATTGTTATGTCTAAGGTGGTTTTTTATTGAACACTGTAAGAAGATAAATAATGTCCCAAAATCACCTGTTTTGCTAGGATTAAAGAAGTATATCCTAAATGCTGCCTTTGGTAAAAAACTAATAAATGTCCTGTGTTTTGTGTTCACTTTTTGTGCTCTATTTCCTGAGCTTCTGAAATTGCTTCTGTGACAGGGAGCCACAGCTCTTTTCATGAGCTCCCCAAATCTGATTATGACTGTGTACATGAAAACTGCTTTTGAAACTATGCCAGAATAAAAACTCACCTCCATTTCATGTGTCCTGAATTCAGTGACATGGCAGGAGTTATTTGAAAATACTATGCAAAACTAAATAAATAGCACTCATCTTATGAGAAAGCTTTTGCCCTTATGATTGTTTACTTACATAGCTCCTAAGTCTTCTAATCCTTACTTTTCTGGCTGCTCCACAGACACCCAGGAAGCCTCAGAAGAACTTAGAGGAATTTTGATCTATACCTTTATGAGCACCATCTGTCTTAATTACATTTTTTCAAAGATGACAAACTGACAGTCAAACTCAGTAATTAACTATCACAGCTGTCTCTGGGTTCTCTACACATGCCCTGTCACCTCAATCAATTTTATGGCAAGGCTAATTATGTATGAAAATACAGGGTTCATATGGTCATTAATGATCTTGCCCCTCTGTAGGTTTCATTTGGAGAGGTTTCAGAGAACATTCTCTCATAACAATGTTTTATCATCTCAATTTCCAAAGTAACAAGCTCAATTTATGGCTTAGCTCATAAAGGGGCACTTTGAGATAGGTAAAATGAGCAAGGAAGTGATGTGTATGCATGTGTGGACAACAGGGTTTGCAGGAATCAGGCCATGAAAACTGGTGTTTAAGGAACAAATACTGTAATTGCTCCCAATGCTGAAGTCCAGACACTGGGCAATAACTTGTAAACAATACCAAAATATGCCATCAAAGTCAAGTCACAGATTTAGCTGACCTTGGTATCGCTGAGTCTAGAACTTTATAAGTTTAATTTCTAAATGAATGCTTCAATATTTTGTTTTAATTACAACTCAGAGAACAAGTTACTAACCACCTCTTCTTTTGATTTTAATTCTTAAATGCTCTTTGATAGAATTTGTAAACTTATCACTTTCCTTAGAACATCTGCAGAATTTCTTGAGGGACTGTTTGAATGCCAGCAACTCTACCTAGAAGGACCAAATTGGCCTCTACACAGAAGATTTCAACACACCTGCGCACAACACCTCAGGCATTTCCAAATACCCCCTAGAAAGGACTCAGAATGTTGACTCATTCACATTTCTACTGCTAATGAGATCTGGAAGAACTCTTGTCAAGCAGTCCCTCTCCTGCTGTGCATAGTTTATGTCACTACACTAGTCCTACTGACTCCAGCCACATCAGAAATCTGCTAATAAGAAACAAAATGTATGTCAGAATGGTCTATTTTTCTTTTAAAATAATTAAACATGAGTCATTCATCACAGTAGAAAATAATCTGATGCTTTTAATGGGGTATACTCATGTTGACACCAGAACTGACTTGGAAAATGAGATAATATCTAATCATATCCATTATGTGTGACACAATCAGAGACGATTGATTTGACTAAATATAGACGCACACAATGTAGACATCTGCAACTGAACTCGGCACCTCGAGCCCTCCACACTGCTGATGGACAGAAATAAGCCCTTTCACAGCATGATTCACTGCCCCAACCAAACCCCTAAATTGAAATTTACATTAGAAGTGCCTATCTATCTCCACTTTTTGTAAAAGAGCTAAGCATGCCTCATTGGGATGTAGATAGCTACATACACATCACTGAAGGTATCTGAGAGGATTAAGACTTTCTCATGCTCTGACTCAGGTCTACACTAATTGGTCCAAGAAAGGTATCGCCTTTGTCCCCAGACCTTATCTTGCCAACATCCTTACATCATTCTGACTATAAAATTATCTCTGTAACCTGAAGCATATTAGGTTTTTCAAACTGTGCCACTCTGTAAAGCAGAATGCAGAGAATTTAACTAGAAGATGTACCAGAAATTAGATTTAAAGCATGGAGCCAAGAGATTTATGTAAGACCCAGTGCCCTCTTGAAAACATACTTTTCTGATATTCAATCTAAGCTCCTGCAAAAGGTCAAATAATGTTGTGAAAATTCTCCAGAGAGTTGCATTTTCACCATGGCAGCACAAGCTAGATAAAGCCAAACATCTCTTTGAATCTGATCCAAATGTTACTGACTTGTGTGGGAACTGGTCTGGACCTTTAATGGTCAAAAAGGGCCTTAAAAGTCCAGTAATGAGATGAAATAATGCTATCTGTTTGGAAGAGATGAATCATTATTAAAATATGGCACCATCTTACTTTAGTTAACACAATGTATGAGAACATCGATATTTGAAAAACAAACAAAAGAAGTGAACAAATACCCATGAAAACCCTACAGGGATAAAATTCTTACTTGATCAAAGACAATATAAACTCTGTTGCTCACTTTAATGAGGCTGGGTTTTTACTGCATGACTTGGCTGTATGTCACTGTATATCAAAATGAACATTCTTAAAAAATGTATGCTGCTTTCCTGCGCTGTATAAAATATTAGCCAACCTATGCAAACACAGAAAAATTTTGCATATCACACTTTTTTGTGTGTACATGAGTTTAACCCTATAAATAAGCTATAAATGTTCACATGTGGAATCCCAGACAGAGAGGATGAAGCTCATTCATTTCCCTGGATTTTAGCTCACCACTCTGTTTTGTTTACACTCTCTTCTTGATCTCATATACCAAGTGCAGTGAGCTGTTGGATCACAGGGAAGGTTAGTGAGCTGCCTCTGGCACACTGGGTCCTTGAAGGTTTCAAGTCCCTGCAACACAAGTAATTTCCCAAGATATAAACTCCTCCCTCAGAATGGAAGGTGCTTTCTGCTGCCTGCTCCACCGCCCTGCTCCTGTCGCTGTCCATAGTGAGGACCTGTCTGGAGGTCTATGTTTGCCTTCCAGCCAACAGACTCATTTTCTTTCTTTGGAAGCCTCAAGGCATGGGAAGGAGAGCTGTAGAACATTATGAGTTAGAGTATGTGTGGGACACACATATGGGAACTGGTGCTGAACAGCCATTGACCCGTTACTAAACTCTGTTATTTACAAAAACAGGATGGCAGCACTCAGACTAGCTAATGGAAATTTTCCATGGCCTGGGTTAACTCCTGAGTGGTGCATGGGAATATTTGGGAGTGCCAGTTGGCTTAGCCCAAAAACATACCAGGGACCATGCTAATAATTTAGCCATACAGAGAGAGTTCTGCTGCCCAGGAACATTCCCTGGCACTAATTCACTTATTAGTACAGACATAGCCTAAGGACTAGAAATTGAGCAGAAACCTGCTGTGTGAGGTGCTGTCCATAAAAAGGAGTACCTTTGTGATCAACAGGTCTATGAGAGACAAAATTACAATTTTCATTTCAATTCCTAGTAGTTACTGATCCCATTTACAGGTGTTTTGTGAAATCGCTGGGTACTCTCAAAAAGTTGGAGAAGGCCATTGGGTCCTGAAAGAAAAATGTGGAGAGAGCGGATGCCCAAGAATAACCCTAATAAAGCTCCTGTGTTTCCAAAACAAATAATAAACCTTGCATATCCCAGGAAACATGGCTAGCTGAATGACAAGATTTCCCTTCCCCCATATATTTCCAAGGACAAGCAATATAACAAAACAAAGAGAAGGAAAGAACACTGTGTAGTTATTGATGGATTTGAGAGGAAAGAAAGACAAAAAAGCCTGGAGTCTTGTAGCCATTACAAACGTATGACACATCTAAGATAAAAAAACATCCTTTACGCAAGAAGCAGTAGCTTTTCTTCCCAGTTTTCCTTAATTCTTTTTTAATCAATTCAGATTTACATCTACTAGAAAAAAAAAAGGAGCCACCTGTTTTCTCTGGACATGCTGTTTGCAACATAAAAATGTAAATATTATTGTACAGTTAGAAGATATTTGGAATGCATCTGCACTAATGCTTATGTGAAACTTGTAGAATCTGAAACAGGAGAGAGTTTGAAGAATAGAAAACGAAAACTATTGAAAGAAACTGAAATGTCAACCAATGATATCTCTAAGACTGCAATTGCTACATGTTACATTAAGAGATTTTCTAGAAAATGAAACAAATTGAGGAAAAGTACTCAAAATGGACAGCATAACAATTTCATCATAACTAATGGCCATATCAGGATCCTCTGGGTCTTTTGAATCCTTCTATGTAGGTAATTTGCAATCTTTCACCTGTTTGTGAAGGTAAGCACTGGGATGAGCGGAAAAATAGAGCAGTAGGAAGAAACAAAGGCTTTCAAAATGTTCTGAAACATGGAATCAAAATAAAACTGCAAGGAAAGGAATATTTTGGTGGAAGAAAAATGTAATTGGTAAGTGATAGTGCAGTATCTTAATTATACTTAAGGTAATGGTAGAATAGATCATACACTTGCAATCACTGCAAGAGTCTCCTTTTCCCTCATGAAGTAGAAAAGCATTGAAGTTCCTGGGCAAATACACTAATGGACATAAAAATTACACTCTGACATCTGTATAATCCCTGCCTGCAGGCAAGGGCTCATTGTGCTGACTTTCTAAGCTGGCCTGATGTGAACCTCCACCAAGTGCAAAGCTGAGTAATCACAGCTAAGCCACAAGTTCAGCCTGAGCCATCTGCCTTCCAGCTGAGTGCATAACCCAAACGCTGCACCACACCAGTGGCATTTATGAGCTAAGAGAAGGGTCAGGCCAAGCTGGCATCCACTTGTGCAGAACTGTGCATACATATCCATGTAGACGTTCCCTGGGGAAAAGCAAGTTACTTATATAATCCATATGAAATACCTGATTTTGTAGGCAGCCAGCCAAAAACATTAGGTGCATATACGCCAATAGTATCCATGGAATTAAAATGAGAATGCCAAGTAATTTCTTATTAACAGAGAGCAAAAGGCTACTAATAATTTTGAAGTTAGATTCTTGAAGTTCAATGAAGCATGACGTTTTTACTTAGGCAAGGATCTTTCCCCCAGCACAAAGTGGATTTGAATTTGTTATACAGAAGTATAAATCCTTGTATCCTGTCACCACAGAATCTTATCAGTGTTATGTAATCCTCAGGGTATGATTTTGAGGAAGGCTTAAGAAACCTGTCTTCACTTTTCAGGTGTGAATTTACTGGAGCAGGAAAAGATTCCTAATTTTCTCATTGCCTCATTCTCACACTTAATTGGAATGCTGCTTGTTCTTATGTTACCAAGAAACATTTGACATATTTATTCAAATCCAGCCTCATGAAATAGAAGTTATTTATATGAAAAGAGGAATCTCAAACAACTTTCCGATGGAAATTCTTCATACTTATCTGCTGAAAACAGAGTTCTAAGATAGTAAAACACAAATACCTATGAAAATTGTAAACTAAAAAACTCCTTTTTAAACCTGTGGTTTGAAACTAAAGAAAACTTTAAAAAGTTGAATAAAAGTATTTAACAAAATATTTGAAAATCTCTTCTACAGGATTTGAAAGAGGAATTTATGTGCCTCGATTGTTGGAGGCAATATTGATAAAATGTGAGGACCTTTTAAAGAAACCATCATTCATCTACCAAGGTTTTCTAATCTTCAGGATTTATTAATCTTTAGGTTGATGAGTCTTTTTACTGTAACTGTTTGCAGACTTTTGCTATGTCTTTTCTCCACCTGCTTTTAATAAGGGTGGCACATATCACACACAACAGTAAGGAAACAATCTGTTTAGCAACAAAAATTCCCATAAGAAACTTTTGAACTGCACAAAGAAACATTTATCAACCTTATACACACCTTGACCTGTGGCTGATACCTCTTTTAGTCATGAACTGGTTGCTACTGAAATTCTCAGGAAATCTCATTGCAGCTACAACTTCCTTGTGAGGGAAAGAGGAGAGGCAGGCACTGATCTCTTCTCTGTGGTGACAGTGACAGGACCCGAGGGAATGGCCTGAAGCTGAGTCAGGGGAGGTTTAGGTTGGATATCACGAAAAGGTTCTTCATCCAGAGGGTGTTTGGGCACTGGAATAGGGTCCCCAGAGCACTGGACACAGCACCAGCCTGACAGAGTTCAGGAGGTGTTTGGACAACACTCTCAGGCACATGGTGTGACTCCGGGGGCATCCTGTGCAGGGCCAAGCGTTGAACTCGATGATCCTTGTGGGTCCCTTCCAACTCTGCATATTGTGTGATTCTGTGAGCCCACACTGCACAAAGCAGCCCGGAGCTAACATGCTGGGAAGAAACTGAAGGTATTATTTCCACAGGACTCCTGCAGCGTCCCAGCACTCTGGGACACACGAGGACCGTCTGACTCCAGCACTGGAGTGAACATGCGCCAGCAGAGACACATCCTGCAGTACCCAGCTACCACGTATCTGTCTCCAGCCATGTTTACTGATGCCGAGATGGGGACACTGCAGGAGCCAGGTTTGACCTGTCTGGGCTGAAGAGCTCCAGCTCAGTACAAGTCACAACATCTCCATCCAGAAGGACACACCCATCACTGTGGAACTGCATCAATGAACAGATTTAAATTCCACCTCTACAAGTGCAAAACCTTCATAATTCATTTCAATAAATTTACAGATAAGAAGTACCATATAGAGGAGTTCATGGAAGTAAAACATCCACTAGAAACATTGCAAACAGTAAAAAAAAACCAAACCTCTTAAATAAATAAATAAATAAATAAATAAACCCCCCATACACTGTGAATAACTTTTCAATTAAATACTATTATACAATAAATTCATAAGCTTTCCTCTAGGCAATTTCTCTTTTTTGTTACTATGACACATTTTTATTTTATTAGAAAGATTTGAGAACACATTTACACCTCTATTGTAAAACTATAAATACATTGCCTTTCAGTGTATTGTCAGAGAAGATTCTTTTCAATGGTTACATTGTCGCTATAATATGCAGCTAAATTAAACTGTCATAGAAGATTTATTTATTAAGACTAAGTCCAAACTCTGCTTTGAGAAAACTGCAGAGTTATATGGCTCCCTCCCAACCTGCATATGAGAGGTTCTTTCGTATAAAGCCAAATGGAGACAGGAGGGGGGTGGGGAAGATGGAAAAGGGGAAAGGACACTGTGATCCTGGAAGCTTCCAGGGTGTGTGTCAGGTGCAGAGCTTCGGAAGTGTGCATGGATCACTTTAGACAGAGTAAAAGAGCATCAGCTGCTCCTTCAGGCTTTCCTTCCAGAATCAGCATGGATAAAAGTGAGACACGGACATAGCAGGGCAAGCCCAGCAAGCCCTCAAGGGTGCTGGAGCACAAGAAATGAAAGAAGAGATTCAGGAAACTGCTCTTGGCCATCTTGAAACAAAGAAAGCTGAGGTAAAGATATTACTGCTTTCTATAAAGACCTACTGGAAGGAAATGAAGATAACTGAGCCAGACTCATCTCAGTGAAAGGACAAGATCCAACAAGCAGAAGTTGCAACACAGGAAATTCAGATTTGGTTTGAAGAAAAGATGTTCTGCTGTGGTACAGACTGACAAAATAATTTGTGGAATCTCCACTGCTGGAGACTGAAATTTTTCAAACTCAGCTGAACAATACCATGTGCAACATGAAATAGCTGGACCTTCTCTGAGCAGAGGTTTGGTCAAAATGACCGGAACAGGTTCATTTCAGCCCACACTGCCCTATGATTTGGCAACTCTATGATCAATTTAATACCATAGACAACTGCATTTCAGTATCCACCATTATAAATGTAGCTTCCCTTTCCACACAGAAAATGAATAAATAAGTATAATTCAAAAACAGAGAAACATAAGAAATAGGAACTGCTTCTGAGAGGCAACATCCTTTGCAAACGATTGAATATGGACCCAATCATCACCAGCAAATGTGTGGTAATAAATTATTAAAAGTCAAGAAAAGAGCTCTTGAGAAAAGATTGGAGGAACTAGAGTGTTTATGCTTAATCTGGGAAAATGTCCACTATACAAAAGAAATTCAGATATATAATGCTTCAAAGACAAAAGGAAAAGTTATTTCCTTGAACTAGGCAAGGAGTTACATCACAAAAACCTATAGAAGTTAAACATTTGGAAACCAGAATTCAACTCCCTATTACCTTACACCAAAGCAGTTTCTTCAATGACAACAATATTTAAGTTAACAAATAAATTCACATATGACATTAGATTAAATGCATTATTGAGTTCTGGTACATTGACTCTATTATCCTTCTAATTAAAATACAATTAATCTTGCAATAGCTGGCAATGCACTACATTTCATTTTGTCTTATTATTCTTTTCTTCAATTTTCTGTCTAAAACTTTGTGTTCTGTTCTTAAAATGCGGTTGGTACATCTACCATTCTTCAGTCATGAAATATCATCCCTGTGTGATAGAGCTATTAGAAACTGAAATGGCAAAGAAAATATTGTTTGCCTTTAGAAACAGAATGCTTCTGTTAGCCTTTGAAAAAAATTTTTTTATATTTTCCATATTCCTTTAATAACACATTTTGAATCATCTCTACAAGCATGGAATTTCATTTTAAGAAACAGACTTCTAATTCTTCCTCTGAGTGCGTATCTGATGAAATGTAGCTTATTTTTTACTGGTCATATTTCATAACTGTCTAGTTATTGAGTGTATTTAGGATGCTCAATCTCGAAGGTGAAAGAGCTTCTAGTTTTAATGGGCTCTAAGTGGTGATCTACATGATCCTTTGACATTTCAATATCCTCATGAGAACGTTACAGAGCCTTACCATTGTGAATTATTGTGTCAAGTAAGATGATGCCTTCAGGCTCTAAACAGGAATTTTGGTCATAATGAAATGTACATTTTAGAGTTAAGAAAGCATAGATAATAATCCGCTTCACTAAACTTACCCTAGGATAAGGATGGCATAGACTATGCATTTGCCCTGAGTTGAAAACCTTCACCTATTGCAGAAAAACAAATCATGATCTCTGTCTAGTTCAGAAACCCCCAGTATCAAAATTAGATCAACTCACAGTATAGAAGTCCCTAATGAAACCTCCCAGTCTGAAAGTGTACTATATATCTTGAGACGTAACTTCAAAATTGAGAATGCTTCAGTGTTTTTCAGGCTTGAAGGTCACCATTAACTTTTCTTGAAGTTATTATACTTGTAACTGGAAATATATAGCTAAGTGAGTACTGAGTTGCTGACAGACTAGTACTTTTTAGATTCAGAATAAATTTTGACAGAATGCACATAAAAACATTCTGCCATGATCATCCACAAGCAACTTTACCAAAGCTTGCTGCTCACATTAGGAAATGGATTTAAAAGTCACAAAATCAGAAATCTTCTAAATCTAATGTCAGATACAAATAATCAAAGACATTTATTTTGACAGTAGTTATAGCTGCCCTTTGCAGTAAGTTCATCATTCTATGAACGGTGTTACAAAATGAACATCAATAATAAGAAAAACTAATCTTCTTAATCTTAAAATAAATTTACTATTCGGAGGGGTTTGCATGTATGAAAAAATGGCTTTTTAATGTTCATAATAAGTTGCCCTTCAAATAAAATATTTGTACAAACACTGCTCCTTTCCCACAGTCAATGCCATAAATAAGCGTGATCTCCAGATGGTGCGAGCTATTACAAAAACACAGATTTCTTCCCAATTATGTTGACATGCATAAATGCCCCATTATAACTATAATATTTATCTGTATCTCACTTACTTGCATTTACGACATCATCTGTATCATGACACTAAAGAACTGATTTTGTAAATTGATGTGAACTCCAAAGACAAACATAAAGAAGCCTGAACTTTCATTAAAGAAAGTGGATGACAATAAAGTAATTTTTTTTGAGTTTTGCAAACTATAAATCATCCAGTCATACTTAACTACTAAAAATGCAAATTTTTAAGGTTTTCAAACCAAAACACAACACCCCTCACAAGACACACACAAAAGGCAGATTAATCAGTAAGAATGTAAGTCATCCAAGTAATCGAGAATCCACACAGTCTGCACAAGGAAAAGCCAACCAGTAAATATCTGGAGAAGTGCAAGAAACAGAGTACAATTTTTATAACTAGAAATGAAAGTGTTACATAAGCTCAGCAATACCCAGCCAAATACAGCTCACCTGCAATAAACAAACTGCAGAGATGTGACATTGATAAACTAAGCTGAAACTTACCTCCCTATAAAATACAAGTTTCAAGGCTACTTCAGGAGAACTCTAAAACTTCATCAGTGGTGTTCCCACGTTCAGTGTCATCTGTAAGAACATGTGAAGTTCTGGCAGTAGATATTTCAACAGTTTGTCTAAAGCCAAGATACACTCTATGTGTTTAAAGATTTTCTCAGATATATCTAGGTTTGGGTTTTAGTGTGCAAGTCCTGTCGTTTGCTCTTTGAAATTAATTGAGTGGCCATTTTTTCCCCTGTAGTCTGCAGCCCTTATTCTCAATTTCTTGCTCTTCAACCAGGCATGAAAGACTGTGATTCTCTGCACTGACTCTACTGTGAGTTAACACCACTACTCAGTGCTGATATGTTTAAATCATCTCAGGTAGCAAAAAGAAAGCATCAGTGTTACATTAATTCTCATTCTAATACTTTACAGTCAATAAAACCTCTTAGGAGATAAAAGTCCTATTGTTCATCTATGTCAAACCATCTATCAATCTTTATTTACGCAAATCAACTTGTGTTTTTCACCCCTTTAAATCTGCAAAACTGACAAGTGCATTAAAGCCTTTTAACATGCTTTATAAAATCCACATACAGAAAGACATTAGCTCAATATATGTATAATACTTCCATGCCTACTCATCCTTCTGTGAAATCATATGAATACTGTTAACTAATATGAAATGGCAGAACTAAATTTTTATGTCTTTCAGAATTCCTTACTCGTATTATCAGCTCCATTAAATGACTCATTAATACTCAATTAAATACTACAGAAAATTTAATTTATTGCTTCCAAATGTAATAAGTCACAAAAATAATTTAAAAAGTTTAGAAGCACAGAATGCCAGAATCATATTCAGGAGTGTGATACAGCACACACACTAGGAAAATTAAATGGTTTAATATATTTAAAACTCTATTTTCCTTTAAGGTCTGTACAATGGAAATACTACGCATGTGAAACTAGAAAAAAATATTTTTGTAGAAGCATAGGAGTAGTAAAATGTCAGAATGGGTTCTTTCCATTTCCTTTTCTGTAACTAAAGTTCATAAAAGAAGTTTGGTGCTTTTCACTTTAGTTGCATTAAAACAATTAAGTGTTAATCACAGGTTCAAGTGCTTTCTAAATTGGAGGGGTCTTAAGGCTGAATATACATTTATGGATAGGCTTAGATAATTTACATTTTCATGTTACTTCCACTGCTCCCTCCACACCTTTTGTGTACAGATGAATTCAAAAGCTTACAGAACTGCAATTAAGCACAGAGAATCCCACTTGCCAAAACAAACTAATAGTCATCAAGTGCCTTGTATCCCTCTCATTTTTAAGCTACTAACAACAGCTCTTTCATGCATTCCTGGTCATAAATTAACAACTATTCTCCTTGAATGGAGCCCCTATACTCAGAGACAGCCTCAGAAGGGGCAGCAGCTTCTGTAACATTACTTGCCTGCTTCCCAAGTCTGTAATTTTGCCTCCCCGGACACAAAATCAGCTCTGGCTGGCAGCCAGGATTAAGGCAAATGAAGAAAATGGGCAAACCAAAAGGAGAACTGTGGCACCTTCCATCTTTACATTTACATTCTAAAGCTACTGTTGCTTTTGTCAAATCAGGTTCTATCACATTCTGCTGAACTGCAGCATCCTCAGTGCTGCAGTCACATTTACTACATTTCCCTTGGAGAAGTTCACGAGGTATGTCCTGTGCTTCAGTTCTCAGCCTCTTCAATGAATGCTTATTTTTCATTATTTAAATATTTAATTGCTTTCCTTATCAATGTCATGATCTACCAGCAGCAGGTGAGCCTTACAGAGCACTTTCTTTTTCTTTATATCACATCCTGGGGTGTTGTACAGATAAGAACTGGGTTTCAGGAACTGCAAAAATCTATGCAATGATCAGCCACCATACACTGAAACACAGGAATTAAAAGTGATTTCAGGCTGCAAACAAGATATCTTCCCCCCCACCCCCCACCATGACAATGATTGCTAGCATTTGCTTTTCCCTCCCAACTTCATGCACCTGGCCAACAGAAAAACACAAAAATCTTCTCTTCTTTCCAGACTGCAACAAATTTAAACTCCAGCAGTAAATATTTGTGCCTCTAGCTCTGTAGGGCCTTGTTTGAAAATGCCCACATCTTACTCAAGAGCTTTGCTTATGTTTGCTGTCACTTCCCAAACGCTAGAGCACAGCACTTCCCCACATTACTGCAGTAACAAAGGGTGCTCGGGGGATGAGAAGACTTTCTGCTTCAGCTCTTCTGTAGCCTTGTATTTAAAAGGTCTGATGCTACATGTGCTGATTCCCCCTAAACTCATGCCCAAGTTGGCCAAGCCTCTAAACAATGTCAACTGACCTTCAAAAGATACGGATGGGCATGTGGTGGCTAACGTGACACTGCAAAAACTAAAACAGATTAACCCGGTTTGTATGTACAAAGTGCACCCCACAGGACCGGGGCTACCTGTGGGACAGAGATATGATCCTATCTTTTACGTACCTGTGGGACACAGACATGACCCTGTCCTCTCCCTGTGCCTCTCTGCATTTTGGGTATCCCTACTGAAGGATATCAAGCAGTGCCGTACATGTCCTTAGCTCAGAAGCTCCAAAGCCCCCTGGGGTGCCATGTGATGGGGAGGGAGAAGGAACTCCTAACTGCCTTTACACAATTTCTGTCACGTAAGATCCAGAGACCATCCACTCACAGAACTTTGAGCAGATGAGGTGGAATGTGAAATTAGAGTGACAGGTTAACAACACAAGCTTGTGCTGGCATTGTCAAGAGCTCTCCTGAGCTTTCTCTGCCTTGATCATTCAATAACAGAGGGCAATTCTTTTAATTCCATTTAATGCCACCTATTTTCAAAAAGGGGAAAAAGAGGAACATGTATGAGCACATGCATATGTTTTATATATGTCTACAAAAGGAAGGAAAATGAACATGTGTCAAACAGTACAGACTATAGAGCTCATCCTAGACACTGAATGTATCTAAACCCAACTGCAATACAGCAATCCAGGAACTGCAAGGGGGAAATTCAAGCACAGGCTGAAATGCTGAACAAAATTCAGATCAAACTCACAAGGTCTCATTTTCTTCCTCTTCCTTGTTCTTCTATAGGTATGAATTACTTCTGGCAAGAGTCAGGCAGTTTTCACCATTACCTTTAGCACAGTTTATTTTACAGTTGTACTTCCAGGTAATAGGGTATGCTATCAGCAAAAAAGGTCAGAGAAAAACAAAAATCATCTTGAAAAGGAAAGCTAGAGGTGATTAGAAAAAGAATGATAAAAGAAATGTAAAATACCATTAGAAGAGAGAATTTCAACTAGCTGCTTTCTCAGATACTTGGTCAGAGAATTGCTGCCAATGGTAAGAAGTCTAAATATATTACTTTCCCTTTATTTTTATAAAGCTTTTTTAATTTTAGCTAGTCACATTTTTTAATTGCTTGTTCTAAACCAAGACTACTGGGCATATTTTAAGAAAAACGTGCACAGGAGCTTCAGTAGAATTGTCCTTATTCTCTGTAGCACAGGTTTACAACAAAACCCCATGAAGTTGCCAAGTATGAATTGTAGACAGGAAACAATGTGGCAACTAAGATTATTCCAATATTTCCACATGCAATGCAGGTAAAGTCAGAAAAGAGTGGAACAAAATGAAAAAATGAAAATGAAAAAATCATTAACTGAATGAGGGGAAATACACCTACATGGTTTACCTGTAAAGCCTAAGGTGTATGACACAAAACAGTGAGTCTGTAACAGGGCCGTGGCAGATCAACATGCCCTCCAGTCTGCATAGAACCTGCACTCCAACACAGGAATAAATTCTGCTTTAATCAGATTTGTCAGTCTCTGCATTGTAACCAAAAATTGAGTATTTCTTTTGCCCTCAGGAGATCTATTCAGTCTCTATTTCTTGAAAATTTGACTACTAATACCAAATGTAGCTGAAATCTGAGGAGAACTGCAGATATGAAATATAACTGCCCTGAGATCTCATCAAATTCCTAGGTATAGTCTCCACATTCAGAATTTTTCATGCTGAAATATTATTCAGAGCGTATTCCTTTTTATGTCAGATGATATTCTTTTTCATAAATATAATATCTTTTGAGATATTCTCCTTTGTGTATCTCACTGATCTTGACCTGTCATGGGTGAGGGCTCTGAACTGAAGAAAACTGCCAATAAAGTAAGGATGGGAGAATAAAAGGGATTTTAACATCACAGATCCTCCATGCTGAATATGTCTCATGATTGCAGGAGAACTAGAATGTAATATGGTAACTTATGAGAGGATGCAATTGTGTATAAAAGGGACTGGATATGAAATTATAGCCATGCAAACAATTGATTAGGAAAGTGACAACCAACAACCTCAGGACTACTCGGAGTACAGGAAAAAGTACTAAAGGTCTTTCAAATGTCTGAAAAGAGCAACAGGGAAACCTGCTGGAATTGGATGAGTGATTAGGGCTCAGTGACACAGAACTCCCTTCTGCAGAAGAGCATGGACATTTTCTGCTAGGCACCTGAGGAAGAACAAACAACTTTGCAAAAAAGCAGAAGAGAGCACAACTTTACTAAAGACAGTAATTAACCTAGAGAGAGTTGTGTTTCAAATAACACAGATATGCAATAATATAGCAAATCCAACTGAAAAAAGGTAATGGGTAAGATTATTCTAGCAGTCACATTTGACTGATTCAGGAACTTAACATGTTTATCCATTTGTTCATTAATTATACTCTGTATACAATTAAATGTATCCATCACCTAATCTTGGTCTGACCACTTATTTATACAAAAGTGAAATTTCACTGAAAAACTGCATTTATAACTCAACCAATAATGAAAGACTGACACTACAACGACTTCAGCGAGAACACTAGGTCTAAACAAGCTTTTCCTTCTTAGATAAAGATTTGCACAATATACAATGTTCATGTCCAGGAGACCCATTTTTTTTAACAACTCTGTTTATGGGAAAATAATGGAGTGTGCCTATCAGTACTCTTCCTGCACTTATGATAGGAATAAGCAATTTTCATTATGTAAATGTGATGTACTTCTAATTAAAGAATCCATACAATATCATTAAACTTACCTTAACACATGCACAAATACCAACAAAAATCATAGCAGTATAACTTCAAGATAAAGAAGATTTCCTGCAGAAGAGCTTAGCATTTCAATGTATGCTTACATAAGAGAAAAAACAATGCAAAAAAGGAATTACTTTGGTTTACTTTTAATATCTGTAATTAAAAATTAATTATAAGAACAAAGAAACAAAGATGATGCTTATTGTTCCCTGCTATGCACAAATAAAATACTTGGTATCATGACCTCAGTGACACTTCCAGTGAAAACAGAATTGGCAGCAAGTCACACATGCAATTCCAGCAGGAAAAGATCATTTGCCTTTCTCAGATCTGAGATGTAATGGTGATTGCTGCACACAGCACAATGTAAAAGAGACACGTGATCATATTTGACAGATCAAACGCATAGAATGAGACATTTAACAGCTACTGTTACTTCATAATTGCAGAATATTTTCCTGTGACATTTCCAAAAATTGTCACTCAGGAGAGGTTAAAAGGCCCTGGCTTCCACTGAAAACCATGTTGCCTTTGATCCTACAGAGTAGAAAAAATTCATGAACTAGCTAGTTATACGACAATATCATTAGCTGTTGCTGCTCTACAGTTAGGTAATAATATATAGAAGAGTATAGGGAAGCTTTTACAATCACTTGACAAAGACTGTTACAGCTAAAATGAAATCAAGAAGTTTGCATTCACAGAGGAAAAAAAAAGTTTCAAAATATACAGACCTTTATCTTGAGACCTTTATCTTCAAGAAAAAACATATGGAACAGACAGAAGAACAGTTCCGCCTTGTTAATATTTTCCCGGCAAGCAGCAGTTGTGGATTGAGATTTCTGTTCTCCCTGAGTTGAAACAGGTCTTGCAACTTGGTCTTTTACACCCCACGAATCTACCTCACTGCTAAATAATTCACTACGGTGAAATATAGAGGTGAGAAACTTTCCTAAGGGGTGTGTATTCAAACTGATATATTTATTCAAACTGACAGATTTCAGAGCATTGACATTTGGGTGCAATGGTAAATACCAACCAAAACAAATTTTCACATGGTTCTGCTTATTAGCAAATTGTACTGGGTTTGCAACATTCTCCAGAGAAGAACTGTAATTTAATTAAAACTTTTTTTTGCTAAAGAGTGTTAAGTGATAAAGAATGATGATTCTAACATCCAAAGAATCTGGTGAATCAAAGAAGAATAACAATGTACAGCATTTTTTAGCATGAAATTCCATGGACATTAGAAGAGTTCAGACCCACACAATAGCAGTACTTTGGGATGGAAGGAAACTCTTCTGCTGGAGAAACAATCTACACCAGGACAAATAAGAACCAAAGTGGCGTTTTCATTTAGTTGGTGGTGTATATACAGGTTCTGAAAATCAAAACCTTTCATCAAGAATTATTCTTGCTTGTCTAACTGTCTAACTTCACTTACCACATTTTAACCAAATACATTAAAATGAAGGGGAGAAGGGGAGGCTCCATTATCTGAATCCAAATTTCCATATTGTAGAGGAGAAGAAAGTACTTGTATGGTTGCTTTGTAACTGATCTGAAATGTACAACTTTTCATCAGTTGCACAGCACAATTAGCTACATTTTCCTGCTGAAGGGAGACAGAGCTGTGGTTTTGGTCACAAATGCTCTGCCTGGGCTGGTCCCTCGAGAGAACATCGTGAGTTGAACACCAACAAGCAGATACACCCTGAGCACTGCCGACTGCCGAGGGAGTCAAGCCACGTATGCAGTACAGGAAAGAGTTCAGCAGAAAGCTGGAACTGTTCTCTTCAGCCATCCACTGGGGGAACTCAAAAGCAGCCAACATTAAATCAACCCATGCATGATTTATGGTGGCTTCAACAAGCCAAATGCAAACATTCTCATTTCAGACACATTGAAACACTTTCGATCAAAAAGTGAATGGTGAATACTTCTGAGAACAGCATTGTCAAGACTTATTTGGAAAAAAATAATAAAAGAGGAAATTTTTAAGCATGAAAACAGATACAAACCAAATAACATTCCACGTGAACAGAAATTCCAAACTTAGTCAGCTTTCATTTTTACACAGAACTTGGGAAAATGGGAACACAGCCTTCATCTATATTCTCTATTGGAACATAAAACTGTTCAGTTTTGCCAAGCATACAAGGTGACATCCCAGAAGAAGGGAAGGGGAAGGAAAAAAACCCAAAAGACAAGACATGCACTTTCAGAGTTTTTCTTACAATTTTTATTTACTTAGAAACCGGATTTTTTCCTTATGATCTTCCTGTAAGTGTTATGCTATGTACTCTGGAGCAGCAGAAAGTGCAGCAGCAGTAAGTGTAAAAGTGTGAGGAACAGAGTGTCATGCTCTCATGCAGCAATAATGTCCAGAATATAAAGTTAGTCTAGTCAACATATCATTTTTCTAGATGCCACACATGCAAAGTGTCATGAAAATAGTTTCACCGTCCCTCTCCCCCACTCTGTGATGTCCAGCTCCAGTGCATGAGAATATACAGCAGCTTCATCTGTCTTTGCTGCTTTCTGGAAATGACCTTGAATTTTTAGGAAGATGTTGACTGATGACTGGAGACAGGTGGATAAAAATGCATTCTTATTTAATACATCTATCATTTTTTTAATTCCTTTTAAACATCCCTTCCAGTTACATAATTTTTAGCAACTTGCCCTTTTTTCTGTAAGGTTATTTAGCAGTCATAGTTTCATATTTACTGCCCCTTATATTCTCAGAACTGGTCTTTTCAAGAATACAGAATAGTAGATGCTTTCTTGTTTTTTTCTACCTTCTGTCTCAGTCTCGGGCTCAGGGGTTACCAGGCAGAGCAAGAGGTAAGGTGATCCTATCAATCACTGACTCTTCAGCCAAGACAGTGACACCTGTTAGTATATCTGATTGTATCCCACTGATGACCCATTGCCGATACTCCGGACAAATGTTGTGAGTACTGCAACATGCGAACAGGCTCAGAGAGCACAGCAAAAAACTGTGCTTACCTAGAACAAACAGGCAGTATAACGTGATGATAGCATTGGAATGATCTTGCCTGCTTGCTATCACGATATAGCAGAGCAGTATAACCCCAGCAGGCACAGAGGGAGGATTCCAACTCTGTATCACACACAAGAAGAGCCACCTCACACACCTTACAAGCAGCAGCCTGCTGCTGAGACTGGATGTGAGCTTGCACACACGGACACACTTCCCCGTACAGGTGACATTCAGCGCTACAAATCTCGTTCCATACTTCTTACAATAAAGAGCAGTCAGCTGCACAGTGTCGTTGCCCAGGGGCTGTCTGGTTGAAAATTTGTATTTGGGGCAACATTTCCCTTCTCCCAGTATAATATTGATAGATTATTCCAGACACAGAAATTATTTAGAAATTACATCTCACTCAGAAAAGACTCATTGCAGCTGCATGTGTCATATGATTCTGATTCCCCTAAACTGTCCTTACGTCTCTAAATACATACAGGAACTGCACCATATGCCCCTGCAGTGACTCTATTTCCCCTCCTCCTCAATGTGTACTTCCATGCTTTTCTATCCCTCTGGAGGTATCAAGGCCTGTATGCAAGAAGAAAGAAATCTTGCCATAGACAGAGGCTGTAAAGACACACAGATTCTCAGCAGTGCTGCTACCAGCACCTCCTTCATTGATCCCTGGAGTCATCCCACAAATCCTGCACAAAACTAGTTAAACCCAAAGGATATTCTTTCTCTCCAAGGCATTATCAATGCTCTCACTAATAATTAGGGAAATTTCTACTGGTTTTTAGATTTGATGTAAAATCAGTAACATAGAAACCTCAGGTCACGAAAGACCCTCACACAGCTATGTAAGATGAGAGGCATTAGCTTTGCTGTCCCTGTAAATCCCTGTCTAAATTATCTTTTTAAGTTTCTCTTCCTATTATGCATTAAATGCTGTTGTTGGTTCTAGGACAAAAGTGGCTGTGGGGTAAGAAATCCCAGTGTATATTTTATATATCAACTCGTTAGGTAAGATCATTATTATTTTATCATACAAAGAATTCCTGAAATTTCACTATCACATCAGTTGCTGTTTACCTACAAATGTGATCACATCAGATTTTGCTAAATGATTAAATACCTTTCTGACTTAAACCTCTAAAATTCTTTTCTGAAGAAAAGTAGAAAACATTATTTTCTCCAGCTTTGTGCCATATTCAGCATTCATTCTGCAGACCTTCTGGAGATACTGCTGCTGCCGACTTTTTTGTTCGGAGCGCTGTACAAAATGTTTCAAATAATATAGAATGTATCTTCAGAAACTTAAGTTCCTCTCCCCTCCTAGTTTTTGTTTTATTTGCTTCTTAGATGTCAGTTCAAGATATTGCTATTTTTGCTCCACCATATCAGCCACATTTGAATAAGCACCACCAGTATAGCACACATTAACTTTTGAGAACTCCTCACCCACATACCCCCAAATAAAGCTCTATAACCTTTCAATTACCATTTCAAAATCTTTAAGTAGGCAATATATTAGGGTCATTGTAGTTTCACTGGAATTAACTATATATTAAGAAATCCAGATGGAAAAAAAAACCCAAAGAAACACAACTTCAACTCATGTACAATACAACAACCTTAGCAAGTACAGATAATAAACCAGAAATTCCTAGTACATGTTTCTTTCATTAAGAATTTTTTTAAAACACTTGAAAATTGAAAGTAATTTCAAATTATCTTAAGGAAGAAAAGTATAAAACTAAAGATTAGCAGAGTGGAATTAAACTAGTACAGAAAATTAATTACTGCATTGAAAAACAGAAAGGAAAATTGGTTTATAAACTTCTATCATGAAAAACAGTTGCTTAGGAACAATTCTCATAGAAGTTTACTGTGTTTTCTGAAAGAATTACCAAGAAAAAAAATCAGCAATACAATGGTTGTGATCCCACATAAACCACTAAACATGGTTAAAAACTTGTGACTGTAAACATTGGCACATACTGCAAATGCTTAGGAAAAAACCTAAAATCCACTATTTTAACTAATATCTGGATTCTCCACGGCACTAAACTATCTGTGTGCTGCAACTTGCAAGTTAAGTCATATTTCTCTGTTGAACTCAGCTGTTTGGTGTGGGATGGACGCAGGAAGCCACTGCTGGGTGATCAGACATACCCCACACACTGTCCCCACCACAAGCGAGTCTGCTACACAGAGTAGAACTGACAGAGTTTATCAGTCTGGCCTGGCTACCTGCTCCAAATAGGGGGAGCAAGTCATGACAAGAAAAGCTGAAACATGCTGGCAGCAGGCAAACATCCAACAGAAGGAAAAGAAAACACAAATCACTCCTAAAAGACAAGGGAATCTTCCCCTTTGAAAAGCTTCTAAGCAGTCAGTCATCCGTCCTAAAGTCAGTCAATGTACATAATAGGAGAAATCCAGGCTGGGCCGGAGGAAAATCAGCACAACCAAGTGTTCCTCTGAGCTAACATCAGTGCTGGCAGAAGACAACAGGAGGCAACAGACCAGCTCTGAATCCACCCCTTCAGTCTGCTGGGCCCTTACTTATTCTCTAGTTAAGCTGATGTGACGTTCAGATAGTGAAAGGACAAGAGGGAATGGCTTTAAACTAAAACAGGAGAGATTTAGATTAGCTGTTAGGAAGAAATTCTTTACTCAGAGGGCACTGAGACAACAGGAACAGGTTGCCCAGAGAAGCTGTGAATGCCTGATGTCTGGAACTGTCCAATGCCAGGCTGGATGGGGCTCTGAGCAACCTGATCTAGTGGGTGGCACCCCTGCCCATGGGAGGGGCGTTGGGATTAGATGATCTTTAGGGTCTCACCCAACCCAAATCGTTCTATGATTCTGTAACAAAGCACAAAGCTTTATGAAAATCCTCCAGTCTGAATATTCTGCAAAACTGTTAGTGCTGCAGCAGCACCAGACCTTGTAGTCTGTATTCTGTTTACTATGAAACAACCATGATCTTTTGGTTTATGATGCTTCTTTCTACCTTCATGGAAATGCCTCACAGATGCTAAATATTTTGTAAAAGATCCTCAGCTCTTTATTCTCTTCACTAAGGTAAATACTGACATCAAACACAGCATTTAATTAAGTTCTAAGACCAAAAAAGAGCTCCAGTCGTGTTCTTCTGAGCTGGCAGTGGGCAAGATTGGTCTTGCTTTTAATTAATTATTTGTAAAGAAGAGCCGTGGTATGACTAAGGGCACTACAGAAGGAATGTTTGAGTGAAGAGGTGGGCATCACATCTGCTTCTTCATGATTCACTTTTACTGTTATTATTTGTCATTTTTTATTTCATCACTATAATTTCATGTTAAAAAGTGGCCCACCCACAACAAAGCTTTCACTCAGCAAATCCACATCCACAACACTGACATTTTATTCATATGAGGAATTTTCGTTAAACAAAAGGGAACTACATTACACTCTTCCAGAGAACAACCTGTCTGCACTTCCCACATGGCTTTGGGAACACACCTGAAAACAACAATACTTGATATGCCATTATTTCACTTACTCAGGGTTCTTATAGTAAATCTCACATTTTATTCCTAGTGCCAAAGCTTGCTCTTATTTTTTCAATATTGACAAACATATTTTAGACTGAGGGTTGCAATAGAGCTGTGCTGACAGTCGCACTATTGGTATGAAAAAGTGTACTTGTACAGAAATGGATATAGAAAATAACTCCAGACTTTAATCAGTCATCTTCACATTATATTCTATACATTTTATTTCACTAAAAATAGTATACTTGTGTATGTCAGTGCTAAACAAATAATAACCATTCCACTGCAAGACAAAAATGTTAATCCATTCCAGAGAAAACTGTCATTTAATTATTGTTAAGCTTTTTGTCCACATTTAATTACCAAAACTTACTTTTAAATAGTGCTTATCAACACAAACGCTTTAAGCCTCCTATTGAGCAGACTCTGTGTGTGAGTGGCGACACTCACAAGTAAGTGCACAAACATGGATGTAAGACTCATTTTACGCTCTTCAAGTTTAAGGCCTTCTGCTAAGTCATTGCCTTGCACTGCATAACAGACTGAGGTATGAAACCAAGTTACAAAAAATTTGAAGAATACAGCTTAACTGCCAAAATTTTCTTTTGCTCATGTTTGTGGAGCTGGAAAGTCTAACACCGTTTGATGACGCAGACCCACCATGCCAAATTGCCTTTATTTGGGGATACCAATATTGGCAGGAATTCTTCAAGTAGCCAGTTATTATAACTTCAGCTGCTGTGGTGGCAAATGCAGCTGTTTGACAAACAGCATGCTGGTGATTAACATTTACATTGAAAAGTGTGCCATATACATCCCACACATTTCTGAATCACTACTTCACCTTCCTCATGCATTTCCACAAATTACTTATATTTTCATGGAAATCATCCAGTTTCATAAAATTAGGTCCCACAGGGAGGTGACTTTCATTTGTTTGATAACTGCATGAGAGTTAGGGTACAAATAAATTTTTAGATATATTGCAAGGACTCAAGCAAAAAGATTATGACACATTAACATAGGAAGCTGTTTGGGTATTCTAGCTGACCAAAGAAATTCACTGTTAAATTAGTGAGTGCACACAGTGAAAACAAAAGTGCCTAACAACTAAACCCAAGAAATCCCACAAGCCTTCACCAAAAATGAATACATGTGGGGAAAAAAGCCTTCCTAATATAAAACAAATGAAGATATGCATAATGTTGGAAGTGAAGCATTCTCTTCTACCTACTTGCAGGATATGCAGAGTGAACTAAAAGCTGGCTTTTCTGGGGCTTGGTAACAGTTGTGTTGCCCTTTTAATCAAGACCTCAGGGACTGCATTCAGTCACCCAAAATACAAGAGATTCAGACATGATTTTTTTTCCAGCGACCAGTATGAAGTAGATCCACCAAACCCATATCACGTTTGTGTATTTGTCCCATACACTAGGCTATAAAAGGAAATTACGCCCCTCCATACCAACTCTTCTACCTTTTTGATCTCAATAAAACTACTGCAACATATTTTCAGAAGACACAGCATCTCATCAAAGAGGCTGACAATCTGAAACACAGCTGCCACATTGCACAGTACTCCCTGAAGAGATTATGTCTAATGAAGAGTCTGGAAAATAATTTTACAGGTCATTTGAAGCAAGACAGTTGAGACTAGAGATAAAAATTATGTTATGTCAATGGCAGAAACTGTTATATTGCAGTCAGGAAAGAAATCATTAAACATATTATTTAGAATGGGTTTTTAAATATGTATTAGGTTTGGTAATTCCAAGAAACACTTGATTGGAAAGCCACAAAATTTGAGGAGTAGTCTATGCCTCAAACCAGTTATGCGCATCTGAGCCCTTTTTCCCCGTTTTCATCTGATAATTTGTGTGCTTCATTTACTTTAAAACTGACATTTTAATACACAATTATCCCTCCTCACGTGTATAAGAAAACATGTATTTTTCACAATGCATAATATTTCAAAGTATAAATAAGCAGTATAACCAGATGTCTGACCAAATTAGTGTCTTTTCACTAGCTTAGTACTCCAACAATCTGTCCTTCAACAACATTTTTTCAGCAGGGAAGTTTACATACAAGTGCTATCACTTCCAAATCCTACTGCACATCAGTGCTCAGATTTGGTGTTGGACGTTAAAATGCACTTTCCATCCTGTTTTAAACCTCGAAACTGGGCTCTTTGCCAATGACATACTGGCAAAGGAGGAAAAACCCCCAACATTTGCGCATTTTTGCATTCCAGGGGTCAATCTTCTGCCATGTATGTTGCAATGTATTTCTTGATACATAAGGGGCAAGACTTGATGACTAGATGGAAGAGCACTACCAGGAAGAAAGTACATATAATTTCTAACACATAACCATTAAAGTTTTTAAAAGTAGCCTCATTTTTTGGAAATCATTTATTTACAAATTCTACAGGTTGCCCAAATTGTAGTTTTCCTACCAAAGGTTCTGAATTCAAAAGAAAAGCAAGATTTTTCAGCACAAAATTCCCTTAGAAATTTTTTTTTTTTGCATCATACCACATAAAAAGGTAAAAGCCTTCTATCCACTGTCAAGACTACCTGACCCTACCTGGCACAGCTGATGAGCTCAAGATACCTTATTGAAATCTTTTTTGCAATAAAGGTAGCAGCTACCTTGGATACAATAAAGCTGTTCTCCAGAAAGAGGAGCTAAAATACAGGAAATAGATCTCTGTAAATGGTCTGTGCTTTTGCTATTATCGAGAAACTACAGCACTTAACGGCAGTCACAAAGCAACACATGAAAAGCACATTCTACAAACAAACAAATGCAGCAACATCAGCTCTAGCACTAAATCACAACTTCAGAAAACTATTCCTTAGTGTCAAGCTACTTTTCAAGAGATAGTCACATGCTATATTATACCCTCTCAATAATGTTTTAAAGGAGGTAAAACTCAGCTTTTTTTTACATCAACTGTACACTGCATTACTGTTCTCCATTAATCACCATAAAAACGTCAGGAAATACCAGTAATTTGAGGATTAAAAAAAAAGAAGAAAAAGTAGAGAAAAGTATTCTTTTTGCATGTAGATCATAAAAAGTATAAAGATTATGTCCTAAACATGGCCCATCTTATTATTTCTTAAAGTATTAGCCATATGAAGGCCCCTAGCAAAACTAATGAGTTTTGGCTGAGAAGACATATTTGCAAAATGTACCTGAAATGTGATGTAGTGGGAATTTAGGTAGAAAAATTCGAAAACTGTGCTTGGTAATCACCATACCCAGGAGGAGCCTATTCACTTACTGCATTCATTCCTGCCAGCCAAGGCAGTCCTGGCAGTGGCCACATTTAGGCATTGCCTAAGGATCTCTGTGAAGGGATACTTCCCCACATCCAGAGAAACCCCAAAGGACAGCTTCCCCACACCTAACATGCATGTGAAAAACACGCCCTTGATAACTTCCTGTGGTTAGTGCTACCCTTGTTCTACAGAGCAGCTTGATTAGGATGCAGGCTTTCCCTGAGGCCACCGTGAGGTGGTAAGAGGCAAACTCCACATTGGGAGTGTGCAGGATCAAGAGCTGCTAGCCAGGCACTCTTTTCACTTCACTCCTGAAGGGAAAATATCAGCACCCCACAGATTTGCAGGTTTTGTTTGGAGAGATGACTTGAAGCACTTATGCAAGATCTGTCCTCTCACAGCTCCACAATCATTCTGAATGAGTACATGGCAAAAGAACTTCAGAATTGCCGTATTAGTTCAAAGCTTTAGTCCACTAGTGAGAACGAATCTCTTAACTAAACATCATAGGGTTCTTTCTTCTGGAAGGATTCATTTCACAGATGCATTCATATATTTTGAGATGGGGTTTAAGTCCAATGTGCAATAATGTGTGCTGTTACCGCTACATGAGCATAGTGAATTAGTGATCCACAAAGACACTTAGGAACAGCAATACAGCAGTAAATTCTGAAAACTCTGGTTGTCCTTAGCTGAGTTTATAAATATTCAAACACTGTGAGTGTTCCCAGTTTCATTGCTGTTATTCCTTTCCTCTATCCAGGTAGTTGTCAAGTGGCTGGTAGGTGGCTCACAGATAAAACAGAAAATATTAGGAGAGACTGATAACTGGAATTTACCAGTTAAGCAATAAAATACAATTTGTAGAAAAGAAAATACTCATCTTCTGGTAATCACCTGAGATTTTCAGACTCATCTTGCATTGCTTAACACCCATTTCCCCCCTCTGTTGGATAGCTTCTCCTCAGAAGCATTAACAAGTGGTAACTATAATAGTGATGCTGACAGCACATAACCAGAGGGACACATTGAACGCCAATTGATGTGGATGTTAAGAAGTTGTAATTCCTGGAACCCTTGTAATTTATGTTTAAGTAATTGAGCTTTTATTGCATATGTTCTTACACTCGGCTTTGAATGACAAATACCTGCCAAAACTCACGTAATGAAATTTCACGATGTACACGGCTTTGACAAAATGCAGTAACGAAAGGAGGATGGTTTTATGCACACACCGGCAGTGTGCGCCCTCTCGGTGGGGAGCAACTGATCGCAGGAGCTAAAATTGCTGTAATTACATTAAACCCATTCGATACCGTCAGTTTTATGTACAACCGACGGCTCTCGCCCCGCTCTCCACAGCTGAACCCAAGCCATCCCTCGCATCCCCTTCAGAGGGAAGGCACCACGGTCTGCCCAGGGGAGAGCTGCCAGCCGGGCACGGCGGTGCCAGCGCTGCTCCTCCACCTTTCCAAGCACAGCCAGGCCGCTCCTCCCCCGGAGAGGGCGAGGGAGGATGACAGGTTCCCACGCGGCTGCCCACGAGCGGTCCCCAGCCCCGCGCCGTGTCCCCCTCCCGCCCGCACCTGTCCCGCCGCCGCCTGCCCCTTCCAGCGGGAGGCAGCGCCGCGCTCCGCGCCCGCGTAAGGACCGAGGGACCCCCGCTCCGGCCGGCGGGACTCACACGGGGTAGAAGGCGTAGGGCGGCAGGGCGCTCTCCTCGCACAACTCCGCGTCCAGCAGCAGGTAGTCCTGGCTGTCGTTCCGCCGGGCCCCGGGCGCCGGGGAGCTGCCCTTCCGCGGGGCGTAGGGCTGCGCCTGGCTCATGCTGTCCCGCGGCCGAGGTGCGGCGGCTCCCTCGGGGCGCGGCGGCAGCGGCACGGCGCTCGGTGCGCCCC
>VZRL01002658.1:1544040-1555484 GCA_013397895.1 Origma solitaria | reverse complement strand
GCCGCTGCCACCCTCAGCGCCCCGGCCCCGCCGAGCTGCGGCCGCGTCTGCCTCACCTGCGCTTGCGGAGCCCCGGGCAGGGGCCATGGCCCGCTGACCGCCCCGCCGGGCCGGGACCAGCCTCCCGCCGCTGCGCCCGAGGCACGGCCCGCGGTGGTCTAAGGTGAATCCCGCCGAACCTCCCTCGGGAATTCGGCAGCACCGCCGGGGCGCCTGCCTCTGGCTCCCCGCGGCCGGGGAGCGGCAACTCCGGCTGGGGTTTACTGTGGCTTGGTAGCGCAGCCTGCGCTGCGCTTGTTGCCCTCGTGTAGGTGGCCGAGGAAGAGCATCGGGGGAAATGAATGCTAATCCAGTAAACACAGAAAATCTGCAACTTTAAGTCTTCCCCAGAAACTGCAAAAATTTGCTTGGAAATTCCACTTCCTTTTCAGGCTCTTTGCCTCCTTCTTTCATCTCTGAAACATCCTCTAACAAACGCTGTTCACCTGTTTCAGAGAAGAGCCAGTTTTTAATCACCTCTAATAACTTCAGATAAGAGCGGGGCGAAATATCACATCTCATAGTTAAAAAGAAAAAACAAAACAACACAATAGTTTTGAAGGAATGACACTTAAACAAAACTCAGTCTACTTGTATTTCTCGGTTCTGCTTCACTGGTAGCACTTTGATGATATTTTGCAAATAAATGATTACAAACTTTTCTAGAAAAAAAAGTGTGGCACTGAAGAATTAACATCTAACCTTTACGCATCCTTCACATTAAACATAGTACTTACTTCTTCATAGGGAATATTTAGAATTAAGTGTTGTAAATGTATAGTTAAAAAATTAGTGCATCCAAATAAAATCACTCCCTCATTCCTGGCCATGTTCACATATTGAATTATTGCCAGTGTTTGTGTTGGAATAGCACACCTTCCGCTGATTTGGTGATGTGCTGAGAAAAGAACTGGGCAAACCCCAGCGCAGTCATTTGCACAGCAGACTGACACTGCCCGTGCTCTCTGGCAGCCCTTGCCCGACCACGGTTTCAGTGACTGCCTGGGCCACTGGGACTGGTTTCACCTACTGAAACTGCAAGAGGAAGAGGTGTGTAAAGAGATCTGCAGCTCGTTTATGTGGTCTTTAGAGGAGGAACAGAAATACCTGCAGTCAAATTTCTGAAATTTCTTTTGTCCTCCTAGCTATAGCTCTCAAAATTACACTCTAATGGGTTTTAGAAATCTTCCTTTCTTTGCGAACGATTTTTTTTTCTGGTAAAGAATATTTTATTTTAAGTAGGAAGTTTAGTACCATGTGTATTTTATAGTTCTCATGCTGATTCTTCTTTCATATTACTATAAAAACAGACAATACAAAGTTATGTGCAGGCTTTGCATTTGAGAAATATGCCGTTGATAATATCTCACACTTTTATTGAAAGAAAATTGTTTTCCAGAATACTTTGTGATGGGAGGAATTTTGATATGTTCCACTGCTCTTGTGCATAACCATTTCATTTCATTTGTTCTACTCTGTTATGAAGATACAGTGCTTCTCCACTTAGTGGTTTTTGTATACTCCCAAAATATTTGCAGTTATTTTTTTATTTCAAGGAGTCTATTTGATATTAGACTGATGTTTCAAATCTTTTCTTCCAGATACCTTTTAGACCCCCTCTGGTATATTTTTTTCTTTCTTAAAGCGATTACTATCCTACTTTCCTGATGGGTTATCAGATCCTTTGATTTCAGAGCCTGCACAGCCACTTTCTCTATTTTATTCTGCTGCTTCCTTCAATCTTGTGCTTGTTGTTTGAGTGCTCCTAGATTATTTCACGTCTCCCCCATGATACCTGTGCATCTCTCTCAGCTTTCAGGTGACATTTCTCGTTTTCTCAGTTGCTACGTTTCCTAGATGCCAAATTTTCCTTGGTCTTCATCCTTATTTCAGCCTCATAAATTCTGGTATTCCCCCAGGCACTCTTAGTTTCTCACCAATTCCAAACCTTCCACAAATCCTGAAGCCAAACTCATAGTGATGACATAGCTGTGTGATTTTTTAGAAACATTGGGCAGATAAGTTATAGGAACAAAAAATATTCAGTGCCCTTGAAAGGAAAAAAAAAAGATGCTGAGCTGAAATTCTGAATCCTTTCAACCTGATTTATATTTTGAAGAGGTATCTTTCAACACACTATAGCAACTCTCTAATCTCCATTGTCTGGTTGCAGGGTGAAGGCATGCAGGACAATGGGAGTGGGCCATACTTCTGCTAGAGGTCAGATAAGCACAGATGTTCTGAAATCTGTGGATGTTCCAAGATGATGGGAACCCTGGCTAAAGGTAGTGTGTTTTCTTGTACTTAGAGTCCTTTTAATGCATTTATGTTGGAGTGGTTCAAGATATGGAAGTGAACTTGCATTTTTTTTCCTTTTTTGAGTAATAGACTAGGGATGATGATCTTTTCTGTAACTATCCAAAAGCCAGTAAGGTTAAAGAGAATTACTTTGGATGCCAAGATGCTGGAATGAAGAAGCAAGGTGTGGACCTTTCCTTCTGCGAGAGACAAGAAAATAGATTCTTAGCAGAGAGCATAACTTTAACTATTCATTACCCTTCTTGCAAGTCTTTCCAACACCAAAATGAAATTTATATATTATTCTGGTTTTTCTAATGACTTGTTGCAAAGATGAGCATATGCTGTTTTTTAATGAATTAGCCATTATTGGTATTTATGTAGACATTTATTAGACATTTAAATTGCAAATTGAATTACAATGAAATTGCTTTTCTGGAGAAAGTTATCAGATCTTCACTCCAGTATTTCCCATAAATATGTGTCTATATCTATATCTGTATACCTATATCTATATTTATATCTATATATATACCTATATATCTATATCTATATTTATATATATATATACACCTATATATAAAATCAGTGTGAGTATTGAACTAGATAAACAAGCTGTTTTTCTTGAATCTTTACTAGGTTTGTGTGACAGGGTTTTGTAGTGGGGGGCCTACAGGGGTGACTTCTGTGAGAAGCTGCCAGAAACTTCCCCCATGTCAGACGATGTCAGTGCCAGCCAGCTCCAAGACAGACCCACTGCTGGCCAATGCTGAGCCCATCTGCAATGGTGGGAGCCCCTCTGTGATACTAGATTTAAAATGGGGGGAAATTTCTTCACAAAAACAATTGCAGCCAGAGAAAGGAGTGAGAATATGTGAGAGGAACAGCCCTGCAGACCCCAAGGTCAGTGCAGAAGGAGGGGAGGAGGTGCTGCAGGCACTGGAGCAGAGATTTCCCTGCAGCCCCTGGAGGACCCTGTGCCAGAGCAGGGAATGCCCAAAGGAGGCTGTGACCCCATGGGAAGCCCTTGCTGGAGCAGGCTGACAGGACCTGTGGCCCCCTGGAGAGAGGAGCCCATGGTGAAGCAGACAGGACTTGTGACCATCTGGGGACTTGTGATGCAGCAGCAAAAGTTCCTGAAGGACTGCACCCTGTGGAAGTGACCCACGTTGCGGCAGGGGAGGAGTGTGAGGAGTCCTCCCCTTGAGGAGGAAGAGCAGCACAATGTGATGGACTGACTGTTACTCCCATTACCTGTCCCCCTGTGCCACTGGGGGAAGGTGTTTTAAGATTCAGATATTATTTCTCATTATCTGACTTTTATTTGATTGCGAAAAGCTTGAATTAATTTTCCCCAAATTGAGACTGTTTCACCCGTAACAGTAATTGGTGAATGATCTCTCCCTGCCTCTGTTTTGGCCCATGAGCCTTTCCTTATATTGCCCATTCTGTGTCCAGTTGAGGAGGGGAGTGATAGAACATCTTTGGTCGGCACCTCATACCCAGCCAGGGTTAAACCACCACAGAGTATTTATCTGACTTGTGCACATATTAACCTTTCATTCTTTAGAAGTAAAAAATACATAACCTTGACAAAAATTCCAACATTTACATGCTTAATATCTCCCTCATGTGCACCTTTTTTAGTACATAATCAGAAAATACATCTGTCTTCTCAGATAAAAAGAACTGATGCATTAATGTGAAATGTAGGTGTAGTTTAGAGTTGGTTTAATTGGTTTTATTACAGACAGCAAGTTATAAACTATTCCATCATCATTCACTCAATCAAGTCTAGTGTCTGAGATACTTCACTCAAAAAGATGAAAAACAAAAGCTGAAAGCTCCTATTCCCTCTACAAGGGAAAGGATGAGAGATGGAGTGAGCTTGCCTGACGAGTGACAGGCACATTGCTTAATGCACTACTAGAAGTCACTTGGGTGCCATGGCAATGAAAGCTGCAAAGATGCCATGCAGAATAGCACAGTACCATGATTCAGCCTCACTGCATAACTTACATAAAGGTTATCTCTGTGTAGTGGAATATATATCAGTGCCATTGTATTGCTCACTTGCAGACTAATCTAAATCTATTCAGAAACAAGAGAAAGTGACAACATCAACTTGTACTTCCAAGGACATTTTCAAGGATTCGTACAGTGATGTTTAATGGCTCACATTTAACCAAAGTGTTGTTGTGTAAGCTGGTTAGAACGCACTAAAAAGGGTACTCCAGCACATGCCACAGTCAGTTTCCTGGCTTTCCGTTCTGCATTGGGAATACTATCAAAACCACAGTTAAATAAACCAGGAAAGGTGCAAGTCAGTTTAACTGTGCAATGGCTAAGCAGCGTCACTGCTGTGGGTGTGAGTACCACTTGGAAAGAAAAGAAGAATGTTATGCAGCATGGAGCTGTGAAGGATGTGTAAACTGCCTGATGGAATTCTTTCCTGCTCTATAGTACAAAACTCAGGACTTGCTCTTCAAAAGCCTGGAAATGGAACCATTACTACTTAGTAGTTCTGTTAGTTCTCTATATAATAAAATGGAATAACCATTGTCAACTACTAGTCCTAATCCCAGCCGCTTTCTGCCTTTGTTTAAATGTGAATGAGGACAGAATCACTTTATGCCAACCAGAAACCTTTCCCTATTTCTAAAATTCTTCCTCTTCTGGCCACAGTCCAACTTGCTGTTTCACATTCAGATTAGATATTAGAATGAAATTCTTCATTAGGATGGTGAGGCACTGGAATAGGTTGTCCAGAGAAGTTGTGGGTGCCCTATCCCTGGAAGTGTTCAAGACCAGATAGGATCACACCTTGAGCAACCTGGTCTAGTGAAAGGTGTCCCTGCCCATGCAGGGTGTTTGGAATGACACAATCTTTAAGATCCCTTCCAAACCAAACCATTCTGTGATTCTGTGACTTGGCTCTCATAGCTCTATGCCTTTTGTTCACACAGACTGTTGCCTGGATGTATTTATGAAACTGAAGTGCAAATTTTAATCACTCAGTCAGAAATTACAAATGAACATTTTTTCTTCAAAGGAGAGCTTGATGAGGAGTTTAGATGGCTAGTGGGCCAGACGAGAGCAGTAGGACTGAATCACAGAAACAGGAGAAGTATGTTCAAAAGCTGTTCAAAATGTCTTGGCTAAGAACTCTTTGAGGTGTTCACAGGCCAGAGGTACTGAAGAATTTTTGCACCATAAGAGAGTGAGGAGAGAAACAGAGTTTACAATGAGAAAAAAAGTTAATTTAAGGATGTGTTCCTACCTGGGCATTTATTCTCAGGACTCTAGTTTGTGAGGACACAGAGATTTCTGGGGACATCATTATTGCTGGACTGCTAGGGATGATCCTACCCCCATCATTTACACATGTGTACAGACGCACTGCCCCCTCCCTTACAGGATCTCACTTAGCCTTTATCCTTTTCAGAAACATACAGTTCTTCTCTATGTGCCTTCACACAAGCTCTGTCAGGCTACATTTGCCTTGGTTTACATGGTATAATTAATTATTGTCAAATAATTTTAAAATTTTGAATTGTGCTAACACCTACCTGTACTGTATCTACACTGTGAAAGTCAATCCAATTGAAATATTGTCATTAAATCCATTGCAGTTTCATTGCACATAATTTTGTGAGTTTTCAATAAATACTGTTTCCAACCCAGCAGTCTGAGGCATATTGCTCAAAGATAAAGAGCACTACATCAAGCCTCTATTCCCATTACAGATAATTAGATACTCCTTCTCTATTTTAAGTGAGTAGGAGGATATTTGAAATCAAAACTAGATAGAATTAACTAGAAAATGTCATGATAGTTTCCAAGGAAGTGAAAAAGTATTTAACCTTCCACTCAGAGTGTATATGGAAAGAGATCTTGAATCAGAGATCATATAGGTAATGGAAAGCAAGACTAATTTGATAGCAATCAATAGACTTACAGCGTAAGTCAGATCAAGATTACATTTTTCCCTTTTCTACCTTCTTTCATTACAAAAAGAAATAAAATATTTTCAATTTGTCCTTTTAATGACTAACCTAAGAGCTTTTCCATTGCATGGTCACACAAGGCACTATATTAACCTCTGTCTCCTGCCCAAGTGGTTCAAAGTATCTCCACTTGTCACCTAAACTTGTCATAGCAGCAAAGAATGTGATACACTGAAGCCTTTCATGTACATACTTTGCAGAATCATATTGTGCTTATCTTGGAGAGCTGGAATTTAGACCTGCAAATGTATAAAGTGTAAACAAGTGTCATAAACGGTGACAAATACATTACAGCTCGAGCAAAAATGGTTTCTTAAACATGCAAACAACTACTGTTGGTGTTTAACCTTTGCCTAGAAAGTGTCTTTGAATAATAACTTGTTTAGCTTGATGTGATCACATAAAGCCATGGCAATGATGCGGTTCATAATTTGAAAACTTTTCTGTTTACTTTTGATTTAATTTCTTTACAAATTGAAGGTGTGAAGCTTCTAATAATGAGAAAATAATATTTTTTGTTTCTTTTTCTTTTTTCTGATGAATACTAGAAATCTTGAGTTAGCACTGTCAACATTAAAGTTTGTCACTGTGTCATATTAAGATATGACACCAGTAGTTACTCTAGTTCTCAAATCAGTAGTTACTCACTCAAATAAATTATCTTGCTTATTGATGATACTCATATAAAGCTATCCGTTATCTGCAGTTATCTGCCCTGCATATTTTCTGCCTCCTTTGAGAAACATACCAAACCACATAAAGTGTGAAAAATATGTTTAAAAGAGATCAACAGAAGAGATTTGTTGCATTAAAAGCAGACTAACTGTGGTGAGTACCTCCTGAACATCTCACTGCTATGTCAGCTTCATCATTTAGAGATCTGACATGATAGATATTAGCGCCACCATTCTGCCTTCAAGGTGGAATTTATAATTGTTGATATGCCACTGATTTCATCCTGCTCTATTTAAAGTAATTAATCACATTTTATCTGACAAAGATATCTTTTCTAAGTTATCCATAAATGTTGCCCTATATATGTTTGCTCTGAATTGCATATGTGCATCCCATTCCTTTATAGTAAATCAGTGTTCTTGCTGTCGATGACTGGCCTGAGTAGTTTTGCTTGGAAATGGGGGAAAAGTGAGTGAGGAAAAGAGCATTGTGTTGCATGAAGGGTTACAACACCTAAAATAGCTCCACCTGAGGACTACAGGCTTCTCTCCATTATGTGGCGCAGGACAGCTTTCCGATCTGAGTGATTTTCCAGTTTCTCTGGAAAAACTATTCCACTGTTTGTCATTCATGTATTTCTAGATTAGTGTTTGTTTGAATAATTGTTTTGAGAGAAAATTCCTGTCTGTAATCACACATCAACAGCTATATGTGGCCGAGATTGTTCTAGAAAAGGTTGTCACTATTGTTTAGTTATTGTTACTACACTCCTTTTTTTTTAAAGTTCCACTAAGCATTCAATAAGAGGAAATAATACAATAAAATGTGGATAATTATTTTTTTATTATAACCTTAGGAAAAGTACATAAACAGATTTATGGGATGATGTTTTTTACATACATTAATTGTTCAATTCTATGAACTAAATTACAAAATATTATCTGTAATACGTATCATATATAACACAGGTATACATATATCTTGAGAAAGAAAACAGGGCTGATGCAGAAAATGTTACAACAACTTAGTCTGCTACACAGTGAGTTTGTTACAAACAACTTAACAAGCTCTACCCAACATTCTGGATAAGATAAATTCTTTCATAGCTATATTCTCCATGCATATGTCCTCTATTCTACAGTTTGAACTTTGGTGGCATCTTCCAGAACATGCTTTGACAATCAGTTCTACCCATTGTGACTTCATGCTTCAGTGAGCAGTTACTCTGTGTCCTGCCACCAGATGGGACAGTCAGGTGTCAATTACATTTCACTGTAGTTTATGAAACTAAAATTGCATGTGGTGTCAGTGTGCGAACAGCAATGTGGAGCATAGAAGATTTTATGTCATTCCTTCCCTTCAGTTTTATGTCATAACATTTCTGGTTAGTTTCTGTAGTAATTTCCAAAAGAAGGCAGGGTCTTATTCACATCATTTATTCTTAAAGTGCTGTGTTTCCATTCTACAACTCAGATAAATATAAGCTCTGGAATATGAGATGTTAAAATGTATTACATGCTGCTGATCTCTACACAAGTTTGGACAGTGCTGCTATTGGTTTGGGGCAAGAATGGCATTACTCCAGAATAGAAAACATGCAGCCTTTCGGTAGATTTTGTTTGCTTGGAGTCATCATGTCCGTTTGTAATATTTCTCTGCTCCCGGCATGACAGGTCCAGCAATCAGTGCACCTCTGGGAGGTGGACTCATATGCTTATTCCATGAGCACCTGCCTCACTGATTTGGGCATCCCAGAGATGGTGTAAGTTCTAGGGAATGGGACTGTAGGGCTGCCAGATGGTGAAAGCTTGTTCTTTATAGTCAGAGAACATCACTATCCTTTAGTTCAGTGTGTTAATTTTCAATAAGCAAAAGGATATAAACTCTGACTCCAGAAATGCTTCTAAGACACAACTCACTGGACCTTTAGGAAAAAAATGAAAAACAGGGAGGTATCATTTTACATTTGCCTTATTTTGCACTGTCTTTAGGCATCTATTTCCGTCAGATGCAGAACACTAGGTTTGGCAGATTGCTTGGTCTTGTCAGACATGGTTGTTCTCAAAACCTTAAATTATTATCCCCTTCAGAGGTTCAATTGCTAACATACTCACGCAAGATGCTTATTCATTGTGTCTGGCTATGCCAGCACAGTGTCAAAAAACATTTTATGCTGTTGTTGATTATGCTATTTTAGTAATTCGTAGGTGCCACAAGTTTGGCTACACCGGAATGCATAACATTTGCCTGCCCCTTTTACATCAATCTAGAAAAGTTAGAATATTAAAGAGATCATGGCCCACCTACAGTTTCTCTAAAGAAAACTTTCCTTCTGATGGACTTCACAAAATGCATTCCAGTGTTCATCTGCCTTATTTGTTACCAAACTATCTGTAGTAAAAATGAAGCGATACTCTTGGGGAATAAAAGAGACAAGGTATGTTTGGAGGCAGGGAAACATCATCCTTGGGCTTTTAAGAGTATCACATGGTGGGGAAGTAATTCTCACTTATCTTTAGATGTTTATGTCAGACATAGAGCTATTTAGACTTCTTCTTTAGGTAATTGTCTGTCTATTTAGGTTAAGACTAATTGAACACCGCAGGAAGAAATTTTCCTCCAATGATCTTCAGGGAAGCCCAGATAATTAAGTAGGAGTTCTTACATTGCAAACATGTAAAAGCTAAGCAAAATTAATTCTGCTCCACTGTTCAGCATTCACCTGGTTTATCTTTTAGGCTCCCCCACAACAGACATCACATAAAATTTAGACCATGTTGTGGTAATAGATGCATGAACATCCCATGAAATCAGGTGAAACAAAACTGTGAAAAACATTAAACAGGAATGTTTCCAGACTCCTATTTTGCAAATGGAAATGGTAAGATATTATCTGCACTTCATGCTGTGCCCACTTAACCCTCAAATGAAAAGACAATTCTAGGATTTGGTAGAGACTTTTTAATACAAAATTAGTCCACTAAAGGAGTGGGATGAGGTTAGGGCATGGGGACAGAAAGGGATGAGATTTGGGCAGGGGGACAGAGAGAGCACCTCTAAGGAATATTATTTTACTCTTCTGATTAAAAATATTCATCAAAAATTGGAGAAAATGTACAGCTTTAGAAAGATTTGGTTGGGTTTTTTCCCACTATCTTATGACAACTGATACGTAGTAGGAAATCTTATCCAAAATAGTGACGTCCTACATTTGGTAGCAATAAATTAAAGTCTTGTTCTTACTTTTGTTCAGGCTTTGTAAAGTATCTGCATGGCTGGTGTATTTGTAAATAATGCTAGCAAAGAAATAAAATGTGAGGATGAAAGCATTGAATCTTTATGCTCCTATTCCAGCAAATGTGCAAGTTCTTCTTTTATCCCCTGAGACCAGATGTACCACATGTAATGAGATTTGGCAAATCATCAATATGCACAAATACCTAAAAGGAATCTGGGTATTCAGTTCATTCCTGAGAAATAGGATTAATGAGGAATTAATAGATATGCATGTAAAAAGCAAGACTGGTTTGAAAGTTAAGTCTTATGGGCATGGTCAATGTTTAAAGATTACTGATGATCAATACATTGAAGAAATTCCTCCAGAGAAAATTTGTCAGGGGAAAAAATAAGTATTTTGAATATATTTTTGAAGTATGCGAACTAATTTTGAATAGAGCAGGCCTACTGAGAGTTGAGCTATTCACTCAATACTTCCAAGTAACATGTAACAGATTTTTGATTGTTTAGTCAGCAGGTCTCTGTTTTCTTCAGCAAGCTGAAGTTGCTAAAGGACTTGCAGTTGCAAAACATCATTGTCCCAGACATCACAGTTCTCGGATTCTCACCAGTCTGCTGATTCCTCAGAGCTTAAGAAAACAGACTGCAAAAAATACCTTAACTATATGCAAACTCCAGCAGTGATCTACAGCACACATCAGTTATGTGGAGCACAGTTTGTTCTGTGCAGTTCACCTTGATTCTGAGATGGCTTTTACTGATTTAGAGCCTACTGAGATTTTACGGCAAAGCAAGTATATCTGCAATAAAAACTGTGCAATTGTCCTGCATTCATTCTGTTAGAGTCCATGACACCTATATGGATACAGAGTTGTATAACATAGTTTTAATCTCATCTGAGTCCTCCAAACAACATCATGGATGAATCTCCTTGTAGAAAAATCCTCCTCATTGTTATAAATAGATGAACCACTGTATCTTTAACTCTGCATCATGTCTTTGAAAATATGGTGTCCTGGGGTGGCATAATGATATCTTGTATTCCCTATCGTTTTGTATGCTTGACCAGAAATATGGTCCTGTAGCTTTAAGTGTGTCCCGCAGCTGGGAGCTCTGCCGCCAGCGCGGGATGTTTTGAAATTTTCCCCGGCTCTCCTACGGGGGAGTGAGAAGGAAGGGACACTGGTT
>VZRL01002658.1:1468299-1543998 GCA_013397895.1 Origma solitaria | reverse complement strand
CTTTTCTTCGACTTGCTTTCTCATCTGAGAACCTGAGGAGCCCCGGGGGACAGCGGACGAGAATCGTCCAGGGAGCCACCGGAGGAACTTCACCTAGCCCCTTCGGGGCCCCCGGAAAGGGGAAGCTACGCCTGAGGAAAAGGACACTAAGTTCATCAGCTGTTTATTCAGGTTTTCTGACCCCTTTTCCCCTTTTCCCTTTCCACTGTGTGGTCTGTTAATTAAACAGTTCTTCCCACTTTAGGCTGAGATATTCTGTGTTGTGGGGGGAGGAGTGTCAGAAACCTCTGCTGTGGGGGAGGCACCTGCTCGGAGTGCTTTCCACCTAACATATTTGTCTCTAATCCAAGACATATGGCTAACAGAATATCCTGCTGGTCTCTACAGGATCGTTCTGGTAGATCACATTTTTGTGACAAAAGAAGTGTATAACAAGGACAAAACAAAAACTTACCTGAAATACATAGTACCCACAAAACGATCCATATTGAGTCACATGGGCCACACCCTTAGTTTTACTTCATAATATTGATTAATAACAACAATAACTTAATACAAAAAGGGATTCTTTTAGTGATTCATAAATTTCATTTGTTTTGTCAAAACAATTTGTGTCTTTAGCAAACAATTCTAAGGAAAAGTCAAAAAGAAAGAGTATTGAAGAATTTAAAAATACATAAATGCCAAATCTTATCCAAGATGCACGTGCAAACCTGCATAACGTTAATTATATTCCGATTAGATTAAATTTTTCACAAAAAACTCTTCTCTGCAATATTCAACAGATCCAGTGTCCACAAAACCATCAGTTATTACTTGGCAGGGTGTTTTGTCCTAGAAAGAAATTAAATCCCCAAATGAAAAACAGCCATTCTTTGTCACTTCAGAATATATGCCCTTGATTATTTTTTTCATGATTACTTTGTTTTGATTTTAGTAATTACATTTGAAAATCTAAAACCAGAATGAAGTACTTTAAACACTCTCAGAGTTAAATGATTCAGGAAGCCAAATAAACTTGATTTTTTTTCCCCATTAATTAAGCATTGGAACAATTTCATCTTTCCAAACAGTGACAATTAGTATAAACTCTTTGAATTACTGACAGAGAAAAAACTATTGCTGTCAGCTTCCACAATAAATAGTCCACAAGAAAACTAACTATCGGTACAAAATTCTGATCCCACCGGAATCCATGGAAGTCACGTCATCAATGGGCTATAGCAAAACCAAGAGTTATCCTGAGTATTAGCACAATTGGGACAAAGGCTTTAAGCAAGCCCCTGGTGTATGGATGACCTACCTGGATGAGCATTTTGTATTATTGATAACTCTCCCAGAACTGCAAGCCAGCCCAGTAGAATTCCATTTTATTGTTTCAGCCTTGCTTATTGGCAATTGTTGAGAATGACTTTAAAAATTATCGTTGTATAAATTACATTATCTGTGCTTGCAATATTATATTCTGTAGTATCATGAATGTGTGATAAATGCTTTTAGAATCATCAGTTACAGATCCAGTCACCAAATTCAGGAGGCCTAATGGGTTGCAATACCATGACATTTTATACCTCATAAATCCTGAAATCCTGAGGGTGATTTTAGGTCTATGCATGCATCATTGTTTAGGAATGGTATTCTCCAACTTAGTGCTCCCTCTGAAACCGCTCCAAACCCCGCACTGCGCGTTCACTCCCTCCCACGCCACCCCACCCCACCGCTTCCCTGTGGTGGGCTGGAGAGGAGAATTGGAGGAACAAAAGGCAAAGATCACAGGCTGAGACAAGTTACTGGAAACAGCAATGAGATAAGAAAACCAATAGTAACAGCAACAGTACTAATGACAGAGGGTACAAGAAGGAGGCAAAAAATTCACATGAAAACCCCCAAACAATACCTGACTGCTCCCTCTGCCATCCTACACTGACCCGTAAGGGAGCCCTTATCTCATCCCTGGAAAATTACATGACATGATGTCCCATAACCTCTGGGTCCTGGACATGGTCCTCCTGGCTGCTGCAAAAATTAACCCTGTCCTGGCCAGAACCAGGACAGTGGGCATCCTTGTTAGCTGTGGTTGCACTACGTACATTTTTGGAGCTAAACACATGATCTTTGCAGGACTGAAGTTTTTTGGAATTGCTCTGCAAATCCCATAACAATCATTAATATCCATTTTCTGTGCTAAGATACCTACAGTGGATAAATATTGTTAAGTTACTTTGTCTACAATACTTTTTCTAAAGGTGTATGTTGTTCCACTGGAAAAGAACATGCGAGCTGTGAGGCAGGAGGTAAGAAATCTCTGCAAAAATGAGTCTTCAGTTTCTGTCCTCTTTGTTGTGTTTTTTCTGAAACACTGATATTTCTAAGAAGTGCTAAAACTTCTAAGACCACAGCAGCATTCTAAAGAGGATTTTTCAGCCAGCAGCTTACTTCAGAAGTTCATTTTCATTGGAGAAAATAAGTTGTTGTGACTTAATTGATTTATTTAATAAATTTAATAAATTTTCTGAAACACTGATATTTCTAAGAAGTGCTAAAACTTCTAAGACCACAGCAGCATTCTAAAGAGGATTTTTCAGCCAGCAGCTTACTTCAGAAGTTCATTTTCATTGGAGAAAATAAGTTGTTGTGACTTAGCTGATTTATTTAATAAATTCTTGGATGAAACTCCCATGGAACTTTTTTTCTGAGCTACAAACTGCAGTTATTCATCTCTAAGTAAAGTGTTGCATATTGTAAATAGCTCTTTGGAATCTTGAGTCAAAGAATCTGCTTGTCTTCTTCATTTATCAGCTCTTGGGACCATTTTCTTGCATGAGGGTTCACAGTGATAAAAGCTTCTAATAATCTAGGTTGCAAAGACAGAAGTGGAAAAAAGAATCCACTTCATATTCCTCTTGGGAATAATGTTTAAAAAAATTCTCAATCTTTAATTTTAAAATTAATTTTGACTTCAAGCAGAGTAGGAATTTGTTTTGCTTACAAGATGAAAATAAATGCAGTAGAGAGTTCAGAGACAACAGCTCTGTGAAGTTCCCTGTGCGTGTCCCCTCTTCTTACCCACTGAAGCAGCAATGAAGGGGACTTTCTAAGCCCTTTCAATAGGACTCTGAAAGAAGCTCTTTTTTTCACGTAGGTTGTAATTAGCACTAAATTCCACTCAGTTATGAAATGTTCTCTTAAAAGTGAGAATACATCTTCAAAATCATATATTGCAACTGAGAAGAAGTAAGATGCTCTTTTGTCAGGCTTCAGGATTTAAATCAGAAGAGCTGAATCTCCAGTTGTGGAATTGAGAATTCTTAAACCTTTTGATAATCACTCATAATAGTTTATAAAATCTATATAGTTTATCTGTAATAAACACAATTATACAGTTATGTTTAAAATCACATTTTAAGCAACATCCATCCTGCTGAGAGCAGGCAGCAGCTGCTCAAGGACAGAAGTATTAACTTCCAAACACAGAGATATTGCTACGTTGCATAGGATGCAAGAGGGAAATACAATGCACAATGTAATATATATCTCTTATGACAGGGTAGTCCTCAAGTCTTATGTTCCAAAACCTGCTTTTAGCAAAAACTAGTAAATATTGTTTTTCCTACACTATTGACTTTCATTCTGATGAAAACAGAACTGTAATAACTTAGTCCAGAACTACTTTCTGGGGGAACTGAGTCTCTCAGAACATCAGTCTCTCAGACTGACACTTGCTGGTGTCACCAATGCTTTTACGCCACAGCTGGGAGATTGAACAGCCTCCCCCAGCCTACCAGCCCAAGACACTTGAGGACCTGATTTAATGGTGCACATAGCTGTGGTGCTGAGTTGATGTATGGCCTTGATCTCAAAGGTCTTTTCCAAACTTTACCATTCTATGATTCTAAACGTAGTGGAGCTGCTGTGATCCCATAACTCCGCTGCAGTACATATACACTTCAGCAAGGTGTTTCATGATGTCACCTTTCCCCTATTGGCTTTCTCTGTATTTTAGACTTGATCGTACTGCCACTGTAGTCACAGTTCCTTGCCTCATCTCCTGCTGCTCCTTACTTACATTTCATGCTGCAGTTTTAGATTTAATATGTTTTTACTAGGCTATTAGATGTTACTGCTGGTATACACTAGAGACAGAACCATTCAACAGTTCCTGATATATTGAATTTAAATAAGGCAATCTAAGTACTTGATTAATTATCCATTAGCAGTAAATCACTACTATGCAATCTGTTTCGGAAGATACCACACAGTATTATGCAGTTATTATGCCCTCCTTCTTTGCTAGTCTATTCCAGTGTTTTTTTCCACAGTGACTTAGTGCTGCACCGCAGTTTACATATGCACATTAAAGCTGCCATATTAAACCCTTAATTCTTAATTACCATTAAGGTATTAGAAGAACAGCCTGGCCAAGCATTCATTACCCAGTCAAATCCTTAGATCCAAAAAGTTTTTAAAACTTTCTTCTCCTCTCTTAATCATCAGGCCCTAAACAGAAGATGTTGATTTTCACCTGAACCATTTTCAGCTACTGCAAAATCCTCAAAGACTGCTCCAATGTGACCCTCACTCAGCAAAGTTTCCGCCAGAAGTTTCCTATAAGAGTATAAGAGGCTGAGCAAAAATCTCAGAGCTTGTCTCAGAGGATTTAGTATCTCCTGTGTAATGTACAGTAAGTTTTATTGTGCATGGCTTTGTGTTTTTAAACCTGAATTCAGCCATCTGTGTTAAATAATTAATTTGGGGGAATTAGCATTTCAGAGATTTCTTGTATAAAAAAATCAAGTCTAGCGTACTGCTATGTTTAACTTTTATCATACACAATTACTTGTTTGATTTTTTATCCATGTTTTTATACTTTACAGTCTCATTCTCACACGGTATAAATAATAAAACAAGCCACAGTCCTACATTTCTTATTCTGATATCTGATAAAATACACTACCACTGAACTCCCTCCACAGTTTCTATAGGGTTCAATATGTATTTTTGCTATCATGTCAGCACTTACCCATCACTTCAGCTAAGGACTTTGAACCTCAATTAATTAACGAATCTTTGAGGCAAATTTGAGAGACAATAATGAATTATGGGTAAATGAAGACACAGAAGAATTTTGATTTGCTAAATTTCAATAAAGATGTGAAGCAGACTGAAGAACTGAACTGTAGCCCATGGAGGAGCCCATACCAGGGTAGGTGGATGCCCAAAGGAGGCTGTGACCCTGCCTGAAAAAGTATTGAATTACCCCTTCAAAGCCACTCAGGCTGTTACGCACGAGCACTTTCCTGATGCAGTGCAGTCTAGTCCCAATGTGTGTATTTTAGACCTTCTTTAGGCAAGCAGTTAAAATATCTGAATAAAACTGCATGCTTAAAATTAGCTCAGCTAAATTCAGGAGACACTCTGGTTAGCAATTAATTTCTGTGTGTTTTCCAACCAAAAAAATGCTCTTAAAATGAAACTAAATAATCAGGCCAAAGCCATTCAAAATTAACTCATTTACCAATCAACTCATCAACATCTCTTTCATCTTCTTAGTGTTGAAGAATAGCACAAATTTAGCTTTGGGAAATGAGACTCCAAGCATATTAGACACATATTTGTCAGAATTAATCCAACTAAAATGGTGAAATATTGAATCCAATGCTGTGGTTCTTACTCTGCTTTATTCCATATTCAGATCATTGTGCAGCAGGCATCCCCTGTATGAATAAGATATGAAAGAAAGAAGGAATAACAAGCCAACATTTTTCTCTTTGCTTCATTCTGACCTTTACACACACTTGTGGGGACATCCATGTCCACCATGAATCCAGGGCTCTGGGTATTTTGAAGTCATTAATCTACAGAGAGCCTGGAGACAATTCCTCATTCTTGCTCCCCTTGCAGAATCACAGAAAAAAGGGTCAGAAAAGTTGAGCTACTAATTTGTGAGTGTATTTTCCTGGTTCTTTAGAAATTTTTCCAGGGAAGTACTGGTATTCAACCTGCCAACAGGTTGGCCAAGGGGTTAACAAATATACGCTTGGTCCCTGTGCATATGGGGCCTGGTGAGATTCAACACCATCATGTGGGAGCCCAGACATGGAGGGAAAACCCTTAGGAAATTCATCTCAACACAATTTTATGCTTCATTTGTTCCTCTTCTGGGTTCCCACCTAGGAATAAATAGCAGAAATACATGAGATTTAAACTATTATTCTTTCAAAATTTTCTTGCAGATAGGCATCATTGTATTCAGTAGCCGACTTTTGAAAAACAGAAACATGGCTCATCTGATACTCTGTGTGTGGTTTGCACTAACCAAACATCTGATTTAGAGAAAAGATAACAGTAATCATAGAATGGTCTAAGATCTCCATGGAACCTTCTTCTCTCCCAGCTGAACAACTCCAACTCTCTCAGCCTTTCCTCAGAGGAGAGGTGCTCCATCCCTCTAATAACTTTTGTGGCCCTCATCTGGACTCTCTCCAACAGGTCCATGTCCTTCTTGTGCTGGGGACCCCAGGTCTGGATGCAGCACTGCAGGTGGGCTCTCATCAGAGCAGAGAAGAATCCCCTCCCTCACTCTGCTGCCCACCATGCTTTGGGAGCAGCCCAGGGTACAGCTGGCATTTCTGAAGCTGAATTATGCTCAAGTGCAGCACAATGAGCAGCAGTCAGCACCACTGGATGGGGTTTTGAGGGGGCTGATGTAGTTTTTAAAGTCCTAGGTCAGTCTCTCAAAGGTAAAAGAAGGTAATAGGCGTTAGAGGTCTACATGTGCAGGGTGCTGCTCGGCATGCCTAAGTGATTTGCTGTTCAGAACATAGATGTCACTGAAACCTATGTCTGTCCTGTTTCAGATGCCTGGACAGAGGTTGACTTGAAATTGATTCAAATCTCCAACTTAGAAATTTGAATTTGTCCTCAGTCCATTCCAAGCAGGATAGTAAGCAATTTCAATGTGGACTAGATTCTCACATCAACTGAACAATCCTGATTCATGACATCTATCTTTAAGATAAATAAATTATCTAATATCTAGCTGCTGAAAGAATAATAAACCAGCAGTTAACTTCAGTGGTTTAGACACAAAATATTTTTTTTGAGGTGTAACAGGGCAGGCACCACTTTTTTTTCAGTCACATAGGGTGGGGGGGAATACATCCCAGTGTATGTTCTAGTTGTTTTATTTCAAAAAATTCATACTATGGTTGGATAATACTAACAATGTGTACTGATCATTGCTCTACTGTTGGCCATCTTGATGCTGGCATCACTCAGGTTTTGTTTGTTTGTTTGCCCTTTTCATCTTTCCATCCCTTACAAAACTCATTATCTTGACCCATGAGTGTTCTTGCTTTTACTCCTCCTATTCTTTCTCCTCTCCAGTTACAGGTGAAGAGTCAGTGAGCAGATGGGTGGGGCTTAGCTGTGTCCAAAGTGAACCCACCACACACCATCAGGTTAACAGAATGTCACAATGCTGCAGACAAAAGAAACTGATTTCTGAAGATAAAAGATAGAAAAGATATAATAGAAATATAGTGATCTATCAAAATGTCAATCCATCTTATCTGTGTATCCAAAAGGTGTGAGTGTGTATGAACAGGATTTGAAAAATATAAAACCAAGTATAAAGATTAAATAATACCAGACCAATATGAAAATTAATAACACATAGATCAGAATAACAGTCATAATAGGAGAAAAGGATTGTATTATATTATATCATCTCCTGAGAGAAAAGCAATCATTGGTGACAATAGACTTTTACTCAGTAAACTAGAAAGCAGCAGATTGCAAATGTCCTGTATTCCTGAAGTATAGGAAGAAATAATGCATGGTCTGCACACATCCTGCTCCCTCATCCAGCTTTTTTCAGAAGGGTGTGGGAGTCTCTGCTAGAACAGATGAAGCAATAAACACTTTACAGAAAGCAATATGCAGTAGGACTTGGTTGCACAGTCAATATCTGTCCAAAATTTTAGTGTAAGGGCTTCTTCAATAAAATCTACAGCAATACCCCTTTTCTGAGAGGTGACCACCTTAGTTTGAATGACAGTTTTTATCCTTTTGCAGTCATCAAAATGGCAGTAAGTGTCATTAAAAATAAATTCAAACTCAAGATCTTATTAGTTTCTCAAGTCCGTAATGCCTTTGCTCACTAGATGATTTTCTTGAGAAGGACTCTCCTTTCCTATTCCAAGATACAACAAGAAAACTCAGACATGTTTTAAAACTGTTGTAAATGAAAAATACAACATTGCCACCTCTAAAGTACTTCTAGATCATTGCTTTTTTTAAAGAAACAAACATATTGAAAAAGTACTTCTGTACGGCAATGTCCTTCTCTTGTCACACAGAAGGCAATTGGAATGCAGTGCACTTGGTGCCCTGTACGCTTAGCAACATTGAAAACAGACCTTCAAACACAGGATACTTTAGGGATTTCTCTGTTCTGCATGTGCAGAGACTGAAGGGAACCTCTGAGCCTTGCCCGTGTGTTTATGTGTGTCCATGCTCACAAGCACATGGACATTTGCAGACTTATGTAACCACTACCAATTCCTTGGTGCTTAATAGGACACCGTACATTTGTTTATGTTTTATTAAAGAAAATTTAAATGTTCAATTTGCTAAGAAAGAACTTTCCAATAGTGCATATTAAAACTTCATTATTTCTGCTTTCTCCTTGGGATGTCCCAGGAGAAGCAGTCAGGCACACAGTGGTTATGGCTGATCTGTTCCAGTGCTTTTTCCTAGCTCTGTTCCTCTCCTGCCTTGATTCTGTTGTTGACACCAGGCAAATTGCACAAATCAGAGCATGGAAGCTGGATGAAGCGAATCCCAGCAAAAGACAGATAATAGCAATTTTCCCCTGGCTGGATATCCACTACTGGGTATAAAACTACTTTTTAAAAGGGGAATTACAGAAGGACTCATTTGTCTTCTAATGGTCTGTACCTCAATGCTTCCTCACCACCTCCACCTCACCAGCCCCTGGCAAAAAGAGCTGCACAGGGTCTTTAGAGGAGCAGAGTCAGAGAACTCCCTTAGCTGATGCAGCAGCTCAGCCCTGGTTTTTCAGCATGCAGACTTGTGAATGATGCACCAACACAACTCCATCAATTCAAGCACTGAGTGATAAGAACACATTTGTTGCCGCTGATTTTATGCAGCAATTCAGCTTTCTGACGACAAGATTATACAAAAGTCTGATTTAACTAACTATTCGTTATCATTCCTCATTTTCCCAAATGATGAAGCATTCAGTGCCTCAGAACACTTTTCAGCAGATTTCTTGAAAATCTTTCATGCTCTGTGCGTTTTTGCAGATCTGCTACATTTCAAATGTTTATAGTTCTGTGACATGGGTGAGCATTTTTTATGTTCTGAAAATCTTCTATTGAGGAAAAAAAAAATCATAAATTTACTCCTCATAATTTGTTACTAACGTAAATGTTATTTTACACAAGCAAACCATCCTTCAAGGTTAGGTGAGACATAATATAAATTCTGAGATGCAAAATATGCAATCCATTCAAATCTGATTTTGGCTTGTCCATACTTTGGCATTTGGCGGCAGAAAAGATTTTTGGTAAGAGCATAGTAAAAGTTTTATGTACAACTTTGCAGATATTACTGTGAAAAAAATAATAAAATTTGAAAAAGCATTAATTATTTTTTTAAAGAAAAATTAATGTGAAAAATCCATTTGACTCGATCTGTGCTCTACTGAATATCCACTTCGAAGAGAGGATTACCAGCAAATATTACCAAGCATGTCAAGTATTTATGAGTCCAGATTATTTACAGTCCATAACCAAGAATGGAGAAAGAGAAAAGTGCTGTGACTTACCCATGATTAAGTAGGAATGTCTCTGGCCGACCTATCCCTCCTCCTTCTGGTTGTGTGGTGCCTTGAAGGAGTAAAAGGCTATGCTTATTCAGTTAATCATGAGGTAATTTTGAAAATCTGAATAAGGTATTTTCTTTTTATACAAACCTTACAAAAATGAGAATTTTCACAAGCTGGCAGAGGCTTCAATATATTTGAATTTGTTTTTCCAGTACTTTGTGAAATGTTTTTTCATCTGACAATTTAAAACACAACCCACAGATAGCGCTGTGCAGGCCATTATACACATGAAGTGAACAGAGCCTTTAAACTTAGTTTTTGCCTGTAAAGGAAAGGAACAGCAACTGAGAGATATAAATCAAATTGTTGATCGTGGAAATTCTAGAGTGAAAGATAAAACTAACAAGAATAGACAAATGTATGAGGCTGCTTCTATGTATCGCCAGCCTCTGTTTGCTTGAAAACCTAGATAATAAACAATCTTTACATAGAGTAAGATGAAAGGCTGTTGTTTCGTGCACTTTATGAGCCAAACTAACTAGACATGTGCTCCTATCCAAATCATGAAGTTGCAGAGTACCATAAAATAAGGAAGATTTATAATATTAAAAATATGGAGGGCATTAGTAAAAATTCAGTGTAAATCAATTGCTATTTGCTGCCTGGTTTGGCTGATTTCCCAGGGCCATACCTCAGGAAAAAAAAATTTATAAAGAGCACTTGAAGTTTTAGATGCATAAATTTCTGTAGTTAAGCTTCCTACAGCAAAGGAAACACAAATGACTCTGTGCTATGCCAAACCCCCCAAAAATAAGGCAGAATAGCATTTGGGCTATTTGTGTGGCCCAGAGTGTCTTAATTTCTGGGGATTTCAGGAATTCTACCTGCAAACCCTGAGATACTAGTAATAATTTATCCTGGAAATGTAATACCCAAATTCTGGATTATTTTCCTTGACTTGGATTTTATAAACAGAGTATGATATAACGTTTAGAAAGGATTAGAGACAAAAGTCTTTACCCTCAGTGTTGGCATGTACACTGTAAAATGTACAAGTCACTAAAAATGTACAGCTGTATGAATAATGCCTATTCAGTTCATGTCCAAATGAAGAGAAGACAAACAAGAAAAACCAACAACTGAAACAGAGTTGATATGAAGTGGGAATATTTTAGCACTATTTTAAAATTCAGGGAAACTTCATTTCAGATTAAGTGCAGGTGTTTCATTCTTCCAAAAACATGTGATTCATGTTCCATTTATGAGAAGAAGTCGCCCTGCTCTACAAAGAGTATGGCAGTCCCACCCTGCCAGAGTGTGAGCTGAGCTGAGAGAGCTGGGAATGCCCACCCTGTGCCTCTGACAGGAATATTTCATTAAAACAGTCTGCCAAAGACCTAAGGAAATAGTTGCACGAGGGTAAAAATACATCAAGCCTGAAACAGGATAATATCACAAAAGGACTAGATGACTATGCAGAGTTTAATAATGAATGTTTTCCTGATTTTTAGCAAAATCAAGCTAAAATGATTGTCGTTTCTGCCATTCTTCAGAGCTGAGCCAGAAGTCTGCTTTATAGGATCTGCCAGGCCACTGGACGCCACTGATCATTTACAGCAGTTTTAAAACATGCCTGGATGTTCTTGTTCAAATGAAAACAACCAAAGGTATAAATCCAATTTTGAACATGAGACAACTGCAGTATTTTAAAGTCAAATGAAACTGCAAATCATGCAAATGTTTTGCCAAAGCAATCCTGAATATATTACAATGGTACTCCTTCCTCGTGCACTCGTTAATTTAATGTTTTTCAATTCCGTGTGAGGAAAAATACTACATGCTTTTTACCCATTTTAACAATAGATGGGAAACGTTTCTTTTTGATTTCTTACCCATGCATGCTTTTCCTATACTGGTTGCATATTTGCTGTAGCCTTGCTCTCCTCAAAACAAGAATATTTACTAAAATTGCTGCTATAAACTAAAGAATGGCTACACCATCTCAGATAAAATGTTCTGAACAAACCTCTGCATTTCCACAGCTCTATTTCAAAAAGCTGGCTGAAGAGCAACCAGAAATCTGAATGATAGAACATAATCTATCACACCTTTAACAGAAACTGCATAGCATAAGTGTACCATAAATGGCAAGATCTTTTAGGAGACCAGTATGAATAAGGATCCCAAATCCCATTTGGAATTTCAATAGGAAAATCACCTACTCATCAGTTGAGCTAAGCTGAATTAGTTGTGGCTCCAAAGACACCCTGCCAGGATGGATGCACGGCTTCCAGTTTCCCACTCATATTTAGGATTAGCTCAAGTTCCCTTGTAGCATTACTAATCACAAAGTTTCAAAAGCCCCATTTTAAAGCCTCAGTAAAGATCCATGTATTTTTGCATTCAGTTGTATTAGCAACAATCTGTGGAATTAAAAAGTGGTTTGTGTGCTCCTTTGTCCACAGCCATTGCAAGTGAAGGTGGTTGAAACACCCCAACTCTTGGGAGAGTTATTGAGAGACGTTAATAGCCCTGGGGCTATGAATGGCATCAGCAGGCACCCAACATTTCATAAAAACACTTTGTGTTTCAACAAGTAGCTAAGTTGCTGCTGGAGTCCTGCAGCTGAGACACACATTGAGGAGCTTAAGTGAATCCTGGGTTGCTCTTTTCATGAATGGGTTAATTTCCACCAGCAAAATGGAGATTTGAAATATTTAACTTCAGGCTTTCCATGTAGTTTTTCACTATTTGAGGAATGATCCATTGCAAAATCCTAAAGATTTTGTTATCTCAGGAGATTTGTTCTCATCTATTCCTAACCTTTCTCTCGTCAAACAGTGGGAGGAATCTTATGGGATTAAATTCTCTCCTCTTGCAGCAAGGGCACCACATTGAAAGGTTGCCGGGGCATCAGCACATGATGATTTGGCCTTTTTGCCATTTTTAATAAGCTTAATGAAAATGGCAACATTCGCCCTCCTTACTTGAGGCATTTAACTTCGTGCCTAACGTGGGAGCCCATGTGGGAGTGGAGGAGGCTCCCAGCATGGCTCCTCTCAATTACTCTCTAAAGGCTGCCTTTACTGCGAAGAGGCTCTGAGGTCCCAGCACATGCATCCAAGTCAAAGGTCTAAAATTATCTCCTGGCTCTGTTACAGCCAATTTTTCTGTATTTCACATGGCCAGGCTGTGTGGGACACTGTGATCAGAGCCACGCCACACAAAGGTGTTAGAAACTGTCGCTCACGGAAAACTCTGCTGCCTTGGTAAAATATAATGACCTATAATGACCTATAATTCAGTTTCTGGAGGTTTGTAATTAGCGATAAACCATTGCTGAAAAGTTGTGTAGGTGAATTGCCGTTTATAGAATTATAGGCCCTGCTCGTTCTGCCATTTAATTCTGTATGCTCTGAGCCATGGAGCAGTTGCAGCTCCATTCCTCACACCCCACTGAGCAGGGCAGGAACTGAAACTTACTCCATCTCCCATTGGGAACTGCTGCTCAGCAAGTACAAAGCCCAGAGAGCTGGAGAATATCATAACCCAAGAATAACTCAAAGTTAGGCTGTTTCCAGGGAAAAGCAGAGGCCTGAATTCACTTGGGTGCAAGAGGGAATTAAATGTGAGGATGCCACATTCTGAGCAAGTGCTAAGATACTGCACAAAAAACACAGCATAAGACTAAAGATTCAGTTTTAAAAGAAGGAACCATTCCTGCTTCTGCTTTAGAAAGAAAGAGGTGCCATCCCTGCTCTAGGATTCAGAGGTGAGAGTCTCAAGTGGAGAGAAGCGCTTATCTGCCACCCTGCAGGAGCCATCTCAGCCCTGGAGAGAAATGCCATTTATTACAGATCCTGTTTTCAGTGTGTCTCACAGGCTGACCTTAGCTGGCTTCCTAGCCAATGCCCTGCTTTAGCTGCTCTCATCTTTGGGCATTCCCTGCTTTGGGGCAGCTCTTCCTTCCCAGGCACTTCATGGAGACATCAAGCACATAGGCAGCAGTGGGGCATTCCAGGGCAATAGTGAGACACTTGAATATTTGATTGTACCAGCACCAGAAAAAATGAAATGTCCTGCTATTTCCCCATCTCATGAAGGAGAACACTACTGTGGGAGACAGAGCACTCTGAAGTGCTCAGAAGCCATAATAGTTTAGGGGCTGCAGAAGAGTACCAAGGTATGCTCAGTTGCAGCCCCTTTGATTTAGAAGCATCTGAACTGGCCTCTGCCTGAAGTTACTGTAGCAGTGATTTTCTGTGTCAATGCTTTGCATCCAGGAATTCACATTAAAGTTAAATGAGCAGAGAATGCCATGGCAGTTTTCTTCTCCTAGAAGTTTAATATTTTTTAATAAATGTACGTGCTACCCAAAAACTTATGATTGGTTTTTTTAATTCAACATTTTTCACTAGGTCTTAGTTTCTTTTACAGCATTCCAAATATGGTTCTATGTCATAGCAGTGTTACAGAATGAAAGCAAATTTTTCCCAGTTTGGGAAAAAAAAATAATGTTGTATAACTGACAATTACTTCTCAGGCATAAGGCACAGAGGCCTATTAACTTTTTCATTGGCATTAAAGTGTCCATCATTTTGATGCATAATCAGAGATATACTGGGGATCTATGGAGAACACGAATTCCTATTACTGAAACCCTGGCCTTTTTTCAAGCTGTGAAATATTTTTATGAAAGAGCACTGTTATTACGAATATATTCACTTGAATGGTAAATTCTCAGGGTGTAATCTCAGACTTGGGTATGCATATATGAGATAGTGATACAAGAATACATACGACTTCATTGCTTGAATAAACTGATGTTAAAAGTAGTGATTTACTTTTCATGGTATTTTTGTCTCTTAGCAACTCAATTGTTTTCATCATAGCGCATTTATGTTTGAGTTATTCATTAACTTACAGTACTTGAAAGTGGTTATTACTATAATCTTTTGGGTTACGAAGTGTTCTTTTGGGCTACAAGCTAATAACAAGACAGGCTGCCACTTCATCTTTTAAAAGTTAGATATCATCTACATTTTTTTAAATGTTTTCTGATTAAATAATTCTCTTATTGGAGTATTAACAGGGCTGGGAAACCTGAGAGACATATTTTCTGGATAATTTAGTCTCAGACCTCAAGCACGCACGAATTAAAACATATTTTAAACTTTCACATTTAGTATATACATCATCAATGGATCTGAATAACATATTTTGAGCAAATGCGTTTCTTGGTTCTTTTTGTTGGACAAGGCTACTGACTACTTCTCTGCTTTGATTTTCTATAAAAGTTCTTTTCATTGGGGATTTTTTATTAACTTACTTCACGAAGATTAACCTGGCATAGCCTAATAGTTGTTACAGTTGCATAGGAAGCTCAGTTATTAAACTTCTTATGGGATGTTATAGTAATCATCTTCATCACAAAAATTGCAAGAGAAGGAAAAAAAGAAGACAGTGCTTGCAAGGATTCAAGTTTATATTGGTGTCCTTTTCAAAGAATGTAGGCTCAGATGATATCCATGAAAATATCACAAAAATTTAGGAACTCTTAGATACATTTCTTAATATTTCTTCTTTATTTTAAAAACACTTTTTATGTGTGTAAACTATTAAAATCATACAACAATAATATTTCAACATAAGGAAATGGCTGTCTTGGAACAAGTAGCGCTCTATAACATCCAAATCATGAATACTATAACATCCAAATCATGAATAGAACAATTAATAGATGTGATTCTTACTGCAGCAGCAGAACTGAGATGAAACTTGACTACTTGGATGAGAGTTCTTGACTACTAGGAGAGAGATCTAATTGTCTAAATCAGATCAGAGTAGAAGGTGAGTCACTGGTCTTTATAATCATGACAGAAGCAATACAGTTCTAGACTGTAGCAGTCAGTGTTTCCTCAGAGAAACAGAAGTACTGATAACTGAGTCACTGTGCAATAACTGGGCAATAAAATGATTTATCTGAGACATATGTATGAGGAAGATGCATTTGATTATCAACCATGCCTGGCCTACAAATGGCAATGGGAAGCTAAACAAGACATCATCTCATATTGCACTCATCACAGATGTTTAGGCCCCTGAAGTGCTCCCTGGGATTTCCACCTGTTTAGGTTATTTGATCATAATAATGGAAAGGAAGAGAATGGAACCCAAGAGAAGAACATGTTTCTTCAACTTGATATTTAAGGTGTGAAGCTGTTCCTTTAGGTCTGCAACTTTCTAAGAAATCAATTTCCTTCCCATGCAACAAGAAGCTTTATGTTCCTCAAAATAAAACTTTCTTCTAAAAGCAAAGAAACAAAACATTTTTGGCTGTACTTAAACGAAACTACAGCTTCTCAGGGACAGTCCCCATGCCATTAGGAAGCAAAAGCATTTAAAGCTCATGAGTGTTGCTTTGATGTTTCCTTTAATAAATGGAGATATGCCAAGATTAACTGATGTATGTCTGGTGCTTCATGATCTGGTTATAGATACACTGAAAGCTTCACATGGAGTTTTGCAAGACCATGCGAAAGAGAATAAAAATCTCCTAAGCTATCCCAAAACTTAATTTTACAAGTGCCAGTAATGTCCACTGCACGCACTCATACTCATCCAACACAAACCAACTGTTCAGTTGCACACCCAAATGAAGACTGGTCTCATCAGGATATCTCTCTTTCCCTTTGTCGTCTTTCCACATACAAGATACTAAAGATGATGAATTTACATGGTTATGTTTCTAACATAATTTCTTGGAAGGAGATTTAAAAAAAATCCACAGTGTAGATGGGTTTTCACTTAGGTATATTCTGGTGTTTGGCATTCCAGCCAAATATCAGCCTTATTTAAGCATCTTTTAGAGGAAGGGAAGCCTGTTTTGGCTATTTAGGCCTTTGATGACATGTCTTCCAAGGTCAGAAATATTTTTCACTGCCAGAGAACCTCATGTTTGCTATACATAAGGCCAGTGATGTGGAAGGAAAAGACAGACAGTGCCCTTATTCAATGAAAATATTGTTTCATGTATTTGAATGTTTGCTGCTTTGGAGCAGCTGCTGTACTCTCTCCTGGTTTTCAAACCTGGTAGAGCATCATGCTGCTAAAGGTCACCTGGCTGCAGTTAGCCTGTGAAAATTACACTCTTTGTTCCAATATAAGTAATTCCTCTCCATATTTTTTTCTTTTTTTTTTTCCCCCCAGAGATAGCCCAACTCTGCATGTGACTCCTGTTGTTTCTGGCGAACACATTCCTCACCCTAAGGATCACTTTATAATTTTGAGAATGTTGAAAATGGAAAATACAGAATACAGAAAAAAAAGTCTGTAAAAGTTTTGTTTGCAATATGAACCTAATGCCCCAAATTAACAACGAAATTTGGACACCACAAATTTTACAGAGCTACCACGAACTTCTTGTGCTTTAACTGAAGGTCTTCTTGAAGAAGAGATACACCGTCTGGTGAGAGAAAAAGCACTGCAATTCTTCCCCCAAATTGACAGATCTTCATTACCTGACTGTTGGCTTTGGCTGCTTCAGTTTGAATGACCACAGTTTTTCCCTTATTATTAGTGACTTCAGTTTTGTGGTCATACCTTACAGCAACCGGAATAAAAGCTTACTCTGGTGGAAACTTCATAAAAAGAAAGAAGACTGTGAAAGGATGCTGAAAATTGAGAAGGTGAACCAAAGAGAGGCTGAAGACAGAGATGCCAAGAGGGAAAAGAATGTCTACCTATTACTGCAGAAAATCCTCTAAATGTTTAAAGACATCTTTGATAACTCCAACATCTACCAGCTGATGTTACTCACTGATTTATCTTTATTACAAATCCCCAATCAGACAAAACTCCAATAAAAAACAAAAAAAAAAGAAAGAAAAAAAAAGAAAACCAACCCCCCCCAAAAACAATCCACCCCCACAAACCCAAAACAAAATAAAACAAAACCAAAACAAAAAAACCAGAAAAAGCAACAAAACTCCACTGCACTCTGATGGAAGAAGGTGAATGGGGACAAGAACGGATTCCCCAAGCCTGAAAAAGGCTCCCTTGTGCAGCCATTTGTTTGAGTAAGCCTAGAAGTAATTGCGTTTTAATTGGACATAATCTTATTGGAACAAGGAATAGTGAATTTAGAACATTAAATAAATAAAATCAAACTACTTTCTAATTACCTTCTGACAATCTCAGTAAAGAATTCACAGTTAGATTAGGATGTTTCAGGCAATTACATTAAAGACTTCCCAACTCAGAAAATAATACAGCTGGCACTTGAAAAGCAATATTGTCCTTGAAGTGCAAAATGCAACATTCTCCTGGTTTCCTTTAACCTTCTTTTTTTCTTTTCTGTTGGTTTTTTTGGGTTTTTTTGAGTGGTTTTTTTTAAAGAATAATGGACTTTGGAAAGAATTGTTAGATTGTAGAGTAGTACATCCCAATGCATGTTCCAACCCACAGAATATAGCAAAAAAGTAACTGAATGCAGAACCCATTTTTTTCTACACCACCAGCTATCGCTAAAGCTGCGCGTGCTCCATGTCCTGACAAAAGCTACAGAGAGACAGGACATGTAATGCTGTCACACATTCATTTTTCATTCTATAACTACAGCTTAAAATGGACAGTGTAGGGATAGTTTAGAGACTAAAATGGTAAATGGTTTATATAAAAAGAAGGAAAAAAATTTGCTTTTCATGTCCATGCCTAATGATTCCAGTAGTAGCAGGCTTGAAATATTCATGTTAGGCAGGCTGGAAAGATTCACGTTCGATACTAGGAAAACTTTGCTAATATGGCTCTAAACCTCTACACTGCCTGGGAAATTTGGTTGGAATAACTGATTATTATATAGTGCAGTGCCTCTTTACGCACTTCCATGAAATACATTATACTGTCAATTTTGAAGCAAATAAAAATATTTAAACTATTTAAAATCAGATGAGCACCAATACTTGGAGAAATTTGCTTTTTAATGTGCTCACTAGTGTAAATAAATATGTGATGATCTTGCCAGCTGCTGGTCTATCATAATAAGCTTTTATGACAGCTCTTTTTAGACTCTTAAAGTACATATTTTGATAACTGTATTCCATAACTACCTAAATTCACTAAAACTGACAAACTCACTTTATTCTCACTTTGGTCATTACTTACATTACTAACTAAGACTAGTTTACAGACTTAATTATAGGAATTAGCCAAAAGTTGTTCATTTCAGCTGTTTGAAGGGAAGAGCATTGAAAATACCCAGATTTCTTATCAAGAAACTCAAAGTGAGTGAAGTAACATGACAGATTCATGTGTGGCCCCAGCAAGTGCAAAAAACCATGTCACAGTATAGAAGGGGTGCTTTAACTGAAAGAGTAGCAATAGTGGCGCTTACAATAATTTTGAAGTACCAGAAAGCAATATACAGATTTCTCAAAAGGAGAATTACTGTTGCTATGCCAGCTCCTATTGGCAGAGGTCTGAATGGCATTTTGAGAGCAAAAGAAAAAAATTTAGAACTGAACTGCAGTTTTCATACAGAGACGGAAACATAAAGAAAAATGTGTAAAATAAATTTTGAAAATTATTCTTCCTCCATTAAATTGCTTGGATTAAATTTGTCCAAAAGTACAATCTTCTAACATGAAGATCTGAGTAATTTTCATTACTGAAAATGAAAATTAAGATGTTTTGCTTCGTTGTGAACTCATATTTCTGGGTCCTGATTTTGAGATGAGAGAATCTTTTTTAAATCAACACAAGCAAGAGTGCGAAGAGGCCCAGGTAGCTCAGCTGAAAATGAGGCCTCTTGGATTGGAAATATTTATTATATTTTATACTCAGAGAATCAAAGTCCATGAGATTCTGTTGTATGATCTCTATTCCCAGTGCTTTGCCTCCTGTGTAGTCACCTGCATCAGTGAGGTGTATGTCTGGATTCAATATTTTCTGGATCAAGACAGTAACTTTTGTTTATTTAGTATTTTTTGCAGGCTGTCTCTATTCTAGGACTTTTATTGATATTGTTTCATATTTGCTACATTAAAACAATGCCTAGCAGTTTATAATTCATAATAAAAATTGAATCTGTAGTCTAACAAACCAATACTAGCTCTTTAGTAGAAAGATTAATTAAGAATGAATGTCATTTTTTCACTGTGCCGAATTCTCTAAGCTGATAATTTGTAACACCTGGATTTTTCATTGAAATAGCTGCAGGTATGCTACCTAAGCAATGCAAAACATTTTTATCACACATGAAATTATGTTTTTAATATGTTAAGCTTCTCTTGCCTCATTACTTAATCATCATGGTGAGTCTGCATTCATTGGCAGAATAGCATTTGAGTACTGCTGTGACTTCAGCAAGATGCAGAATGAATCCTTCAGCTGGCATTAACAGGATTTTGTACAACCTACAGCAGCGTCAGCGCATTCCCTTGGCTGAGGAGGACAGAGCCATGGGTGATGGACAGTCATTCCCTCCATGCCAGCCAGTGCCCAGCTGGGCCTGGGGGGCAGCCAGGGCAAACCTCTCCCTGGGGACTCTCTGCAGGCATCGCTTTCCTCCTCTGCACTGCCTCCTTCCTGCCTCCCTCCAACAGGGACCACGTGCTTATTTAGGGATTAGGGCAAAGAGAAATGCAGAGACAATGTGAGGTGAAGAGACGTAAGCAGCATGTCTGGACTGTTCCTTTAGGGACAGGGCTCTGTTCAGCTGGCATGATTTATGGTATGGCTGCACCAGGAGGCATGAACCTAGATTAAAGTTTACAATTTATTTTTGGGAGCAGGGTATCATTCCTACAAGTTTCTCCCCAGACAGTTTTACTCCAGCCATCCAGCTTCTGAGACATTAAAGACTCTTGACCACTTCTAAAACAAGGTTGTTTATCTAAAGCAAGACTAAAACATGGACTTCCCTTACAGTGTTTTTTAATCTGCAGATGACATTTACATATTCTTTTTAAGATGTTAGAGAAAAGTATTAAAGGTCTTTGTACTGTAGCTCTTAAACAGAATACCAGTACTGGCTGACATACAAAGATCAAATATTTTATTATGTCATACTAAGTACCTGAATTTCTATGAGGTAGCTAAGGAAATCAGAGCTCACATTTGCCCAGAGTTCTTTCTCCAACACCGTGATGTGATTCTAGAAGCAGAATTAATTTTCCTCACCATGAGTACCTTATACCATCTGAGGTGCTCTAGTGCTATCAAATAAATTCCACAAAGGACTGGCAAATTGATGTAGCACCCACTGGAAATCCATACTTCACTGGTACAGTCACTGGAAGATCAGAAAAATAAGCCATTGGCCTTAAACATTCACATTGGCATTAAACATTCACAGTTAGCAAACACAGGCTGCCCAGTATCTCCTCTGGGTAGTGGGGTATTCGTATGAAATATCAAACTGGAGAGGGCTAGATACTTATGCAACAGTAATCAACTTAAATTTTGAATCACTGTTGAACCTACTAGAAGCTTGGACAATTGCATAAGTAAACATTTACAAATTTCTTAATTGAGGTATTTTATTTGCAGCCTGAAACCCATCCTCCATGGCTTAGATTGTTCTAGGGCAATGGTAGCATTTCTAGAGATTTGACCTTGGGTTACTGAGCTTTTCAGCTTTAGTCTGTACAGATTTGTGTCCTGTCTACTGGACAGTCCCCAGACAATTTATTGCCTTTCCAATGGCTGTACTGTAAACAAAACTGAGAGCTTCACCTTCATCTAACCCACCTTTTTCCTCAGCATTGCTACAGAAGAGATTATTTTCCAGCTGGTATTTACCTGTGTAATCACATCCTCTATTGTATAATTACATCCTCTTTTGTAAGACCAGTGTTACACAGCCCAGCTTTTAGCTGTTTCACGTCTTTGTAGTGTTAATATCATTGTTTCTGGCACAGCTTTTGGCTCTTCACCTTTCTTTATCCAAATCAAAATTTGGAAATAGTGGGTGTGGTTTTGGGCTGCTGGTTTATTTTTTGCTGCAGTGTTACCTTTTGCGTCTAGCCCTAATTCTTTTGAATTAAGGGCACTGTCTCAGTCCTCCAGCCCATGCTGTGCACACTGCTGTCATTTGTAAAGCCCAGACAAATAATATAATCTGTTGCTAATATTACCTTCTCCCCTGTCCAATCTCATCTCCCTACCCAAAAAACACTAAGCTAGTTCTGGAGCTCCAAATGGCAAATATATGCTGGCTCTGAGCAACTTTTCACCTTGGGTCATTTTTTTTCTGTTTCATGTTGCCTCTCTATCAAGGTTACAGTGTCAGAGCCCTCTGAATTCCTAATCAGCTTCAACCTGAAGGGAGAGGTGGGGGCATCTTAATGTTCTTGGCAAACCCTAATGACCCTGAAGGGTGAATTCTATTTCCTAGTGTGAGTCTGCACATTTGCCTCTTCTGTTGGCAGCCAAAACAAATCTAATTATTTAACCAGTATAACACTCCTGATCACTGAGTGCTGTTAAAAAATAATCATAAAATCCACCACAAGAAGTGTAGCTGCCCTAAAACTTTGTGCTTTTACGCTGCAACCCACCAGCTGCAGATTCAGTGATGTGTGAGTAAATCTTCTCCACATTTCATGAGTGTCAAAGCTAGCAGAGCTTTTATCTTCACCAGTCTCTCTCTCAGGGTGATGTTTTCATCACCATAAAACTGACTCCATATTATTTCTTATTGAGCAAATTCAGACAGGCATTTCGCTGCAGGAGCATGATTCATTTCCATCTAGAATAATTTATCCTCTACATACCTCAAGATATTTTGTTACGAAAACTTTCCATGCTGTTGATTCCACAAAGTACAGACATAATTGCTAAGAAGTTTTATCGTGGGAAGGTTGCCCACCTTGTGAAGTAAAGCACAAGTATCATTCTGATTAAATTTCTTTAGAGCCTATACAGCTGTTAAGGGTTGAACTTCACCTATCAGTGACTATGTATCGGTTAACAGAAGATTTTAACCTGTCTGTCCTTTTAAGAGTCTTCTGATTAGCTTCTGCAAAGGTGTTTGTCACTCTCCCACGACGATACACCAAACTCCTAATTTTGATCCCCTGACAAGGGTGTGGTAGAGGATGTGTCATTCTCTCGTGTCCCCCATTTAGAATGGAAGCTCTGGTGTGCAGCCCTCTCTTTGCAAAAAGCACCTCCACGGTGAGTTATCATGTTGCTTGTTTGTGCAGAGAGTACAGGGGGTGATGATTTGCCACAAGACAATCCACAGTGAAGTCTCATTAAAATATATTTCTCATATTTATTACACAATATAGTGACAGAGATTAAAAATCACTTTTAAAATGCCTTTGGGTATTTTAATCTGTCTAGGGCAGGTGATGCAGGTCTAAGATAACTATATTAGTGTTAGAAAAGCAATTCACCATCATCAAATTCAGTTATTTTCCTTCTTTCTCTGTTACTTACAGAACATTTTACATTTTTGTAGACATTAATCCAGAGTAAACCAATAAAATCAGTGAGTATTTTTTTTTAAATATGTGTTATGAAGATCATGTTCCAGGCATAGCTGCACTATTTTCTAATAGTTTCTTAGCAAGAAATGAGGCCACGATGAACCAGCCCTTAGCCCAACGTTGTTTTCCTTTCTTCTTTACTGCAGGAATTCAGGTTTTGCTTGTTCATACATTAATTTCATTTCCAGCTGAGATACGTGACATGGTAACAGCTTCCTTAGGGTTGATGCGCATTTGAAAGATTTAAATGCTTCTGGTTCTTCTCTGGGGCTTTTTAGAAGTCGGTTCTTAAGAAAAATTACTGTTTCTTATGTGAGAGCAGCATCTTAGTGCCTCAGACATCTGCATGAAGCACTGCTTTGCATCTCTTGCTTTATGGACCATTCAAGGAATAATTTAGCCAAATGTGAAAAAAAATTTACTACAGTCCTATTCAGCATTCAAGTTTGACTTTGGTCCATAGCAGAGTTTGAAACATGCCTTTTTGCCCTGAGATGAACCATACATACACTTAAATAAACACATATACAAACCCACTTCACAACTTTTCCACGTACATGTGTATAGTTGATGACTTCAGAGCATATGCATGAGCAGTTCTTTGCTCCATTCTTTGAAATATTCAATACTAAACATTTTCAGTGATGCAAGGACAAGGGCTGTTTTTGATTTCTCTTTTTTTTTCCTCTCAAAAGAATCAAATAAGAAAAAAAAGGATTCATACCTCTTCAAAACCAAAATATTTATGGCTAATTTGGAACAGCATATTTTCTTTGACAAGTTTTAATCAACTGGTTTATAAATAATGATACAGATGCTTCACAAATTACCTATTGATCTCTGTCAAGGAAGATTATGTATGGCACAGTATGGAGTTGGACTATAAATAATTTTCAGAGAATACCTTTACTTCAAATCATTTGAAGTAGACTTGAAGAAGACCTCCTGAATCATGCAGGCTACAGAATGTGCTATGTCATATAACCCCCATCATAAATCAGCTATTGAATTTCACCTAAAAGGAGGTTCATATTTCATTCCTTTCCTCACTGCTCCAGAACTAATCTTGTGGCCATGTTTAAGAAAAGCCATTGGATTTTTAGCCAAAATTTATCGCCTTACTCTCTCACCTTGCAGCATGTCCCTTGGAGGTATTTATAAACAGGTGGCACATTTTCATGGAGGTTTCCTGGGTAAGAGACTATTTTTCCTTTGATACTCACACAACACATAGGCAAAAATGAAGTGATTTGCTACTGATTTTCTGACAAATTTTAGAACTTCTGTGTTCTTCAGACTTCTCTTCTTTCCTCTAATAAAAACTCTTTGTTAAGCCAATTTTAAGCTTTCTAAGTGAAGAAAACTAGCTCATTTAGTATGAAAATGTCAGTTTCGTTTTCTTCTTTCCCCTTTTGCTGGGAGGCACGAATCAACATGTTAGCACTGACTCCTCTATGTCTAAACTTGTCCCTTTTTGCTTCTAGTCAGGTGCTGACAGAAGCATTGTGCAGGGTATAATGAACCATGGCTTTCATGATTAAACACATTTATCTTCAAATATACTCTTCAAGTCCGATTGAACAGCAATCCTCCCTGGAAACTCTCTAACTTTCAAGCATACTGACTGGTTTTCAGTCAGCAGTGATTTTTCGTTAAAAGTATTACTATGTGATAGCCAGGTTTTCCTAGTTTCATTACAAACCATGTCAAGAAACACTCTAGAACACAAACTAGGGGCATAAATTATGCTTTAAGAATATCGGGACCACCCTACATAGCAACATCCAGCATGGGTGCCTGTACATTGTCCGAAAGGAGGTTTAGGTGTTAACACTGGAGTCCTTGAAGCGCCTCTTCAAAAAGCACGGACACAGCACAACTGTGTTAGAAATATTAGTCACTGCAATTAAAGCCAATCTTTATTGAGAGATGTCAAGTAGGAGCTGATTTTTTCCTGCTTACTGCAGTGGTGGATGATTAATTCTCATCCAATTACATCTTGTAACATATGGGTTTCTAAAGTTCGGGGGAAAAAAATTGATACTTTCAACACTGTGGTTTCTTAGCCGTTACTGTTACTAGGCACACATAAAAGAAAGATGGATAAATTCTCACATCCATACAAAAGCCCTATAATATTGGTCCACTTCAGATTTTATTTATACTCTTTAGTCCCTCCTGTGGTTATGCCATTCCACTCGTGCGTCAGAGTTGTCTGCGAGCATCGTCTAGTCTGAAATTGTCTTGGAAAACAGCCTCACAGCCCTGAACAGCTTGCACCTGGGCATTCTCTAATCTTTTTTCACCACTTCACTGGCAAGTGTGTTTTGAATTGCAGCAGCTGGCACAGAGAAGAGTCACCAGAAGCAAAAGATTAACAGCTCATACATTAAATAGTAGCTTAGGCAATACAGGTAACAAGGATGTTATTGTGATTGACTCTCTTAGAATACAGCCTCTACTTTAGTCCATTTAAACAGATACTTGATGTGGATTCTCTGGAGGCCAGTCCCTGGCTGCTCTGTGGTGCCAGGCTTAGCTAAACAAGTGCTACTGAATTCAGGTACTCTTTTAGCTCATTGAGTAAGATAGAAATGAAAGTTCTTTTCACCACAGAATTATATAGTGCTTTTGTTCCCTACTACCTCCTAGATTAATATTGTATTTAGTATTTCCAGAAAAACCATTGCTTCCTTGCCTCCACCAGGTATTTACAGAATTGTTTGATATATCCCAAATCTGCCCTGGAAAACTGCTAGAGACATTTATGGAAACATACCATGTTATAATAGTACCTAGATCATAATTTATTTTCATGGAGAGAAATATGCAATATTATCATAGATTCATGGAATGGTTTGGGTTGGAAGGGCCCTTAAAGATCATCCAGTTCAATTCTGATGCCATGGGCAGGGACATCTTTCAGGTTGCTGAAAGGCTGATCCAGCCTTGAGCATTTCCAATATATATATTGATTTTGTAATTTTATTCTTATATCCTCTATCAGATTTTTCTATATTTATATATTTATCTATAATCTACTGGATTTTTCCTTGTGTATTTCCACCCTGCAATTTACTGTGCTGATGCCTACTTCTAGATGAGAAGCACAAGAAAGCTGGAGTCCAGCTTGAGAATCTAATTTTCTGATGCTACTTCTTTTCCAGAAATGTCATTTATATTTTATGAGAAATCACTGAGGAATACCAGATGTTCTGAAATCTGAGATCAAATCCTATAAGATAAAACTGACTCTTTATCTGTTTACCTTTCATGCATAAATAGTTTCAAATTATACATTTTATCATTATGTTTATTTACTATTCACTGTCACTTATGATAATTTACTTTTTGTTGATTAAAAGCTGAGTTTTTCAAGTGTTTGCTTGGAGTTTAATCAGCAAGTAATATTTATAGTAATAGTTTGTGATTTCTCTGTCAATGCAAAATAAATTTTCCTGCCACTATGGCAGCATTTTCCGTATTCCTTTTTGCCTGGTGCTAAACTTAGCTCTACTACTGAAGAACAGAAATTACACATTACTTGAGATTTCAGGAATTTCTTCATAGCACAATTAGCAGCTGTTAAAAAATTCCTTTAAAGACACACACCTGAGTCACTGAACTTTCCTGAACTGCAGCTGTGTGTGTTGTTATGTGCACAACTGGGCTAGGGAAGGATTCAACCTCTTGTCCCAGGGACTGGGAATGCCAATCGGCCCTGCTGAATTGGCATCAAGTGAGAGGCAGCACTTTAGCTGAGAACTGATTTTAAACATGGTTATAGAGAAAGAATATGCTCTAAAATGAGGGTTTATTACATCAGAATGTTGAGCCAGAGGTTAACACTCAGTTTCTGGCTCCTAAAAATGTAACTTCTTAGCATGTCTCTTTCTGTATCCTAATCTAATGGTGAATTTTTTTTTCTTTTTGTAACTCCAAAAGAGAGCAATGTTGAGGGCTGCATGGACTACAGAATTCCTCTCCTGCATCCCTCTACCAATTTTTTTCCTTTAGAGAGTCACACACAGCATGTAAGCATAAAAAACTCAGGCACTTGACACAAAACCTGACATCTCAAGGATCAACTGTCTAGCAGAGTTATCAGCATAACTACAATTTCTGTTTAAGCTGCTCTATCTGTCAGCCAAGCCTTAGGACCTGGATACAGCCTCCCAAAACAGAGGCACCACTTAGAAGTCCTTCACCCTTTTTGACCCAAAAATAAACATGGTAGTCACTGGAGTGACATGGCAAAAGCAAAGCTGCATTTCTCAGAGGTAGAGAAGTTTTAGCTAACACATACCCATGGGTTTGCAGCTGTGTCACCAATATTGCCCAATGGCTTCAAGATGGCCAAATGGCTTTTAAAACTCTCTGGCTGCTTAGGAGGTTCTACCACCCCAATTCACATGCTTGGTTCAGTCAGAAATTTGACTGAACTCTCTCATCTTTTTTTCTTTTCTTTTCTGTTCTTTTCTTTCTTTCTTTCTTCTTCTTTTTTTCTTTCTTCCTGTAATGTGGGGGTTTGGGGTTTTGTTTTATTTTGTGGGGGTTTTTCTTGTTTGGGTTTTTTGGGGTTTTTTAAATAAACATGAATAAACCTTAGAAGGTCTAGATTTATTCATTCATGAAGCTCATAGTTCCAAGAAGTAAATCCATCGCTGTTTCCATATATTACCTATGATCAAAGCTCAGGCTGAATTGATGATAAGCAGCATCACTGCAGCACACTCTGAACATCAGTTCCAGGAAGTGATGAAATTAGCTTTTTGTGATGGTATTTGAAAACAGGCCTCCTGGAGCCTGACTTCCATAGTGCGTTTGGATCTCAAATGTATAGGACAATGTACACTGTAATTTAAATTTAATTTAAATTAAATGGGATTTTGTCTTGCAGGAGACAGCAAGCTGCCAGTGGCAGAGGCTCTGTGCTGACCTTTCACCCATTCTGGCCATGGTGTCCTGCCTGCATCTTGCCCTTGCTTTGACCTAATGGCACTGCTCCCTGCACACAGCAAGCTTGAGCATGAGCTGAGGATTATGCCAGATCTAAGCAGAAATTGAGCACACAGTCACACTTAACTAATTTTCCCATTACAAGTAAAAGCTTTTGGCTCTTAAGTGACTTGTTTGGTTAAAATTCCTTCCATTTATCTCCCAGGCATGTAAGATATTCTATTTTCTTTCTCTCATACTCTCTTTCTTTGCCAAACTGTATATGGAAGTGAGGTATTTGTTTGCAAATATGGCCTCACATATCTGTTATTGTCTGAGAAGGGGTATAGATGCTATTTGCACACAGAATGTTTTGCAGCATACATTAGCTCTCTTACTCAGTGAGAGCTGCAGAATAGCAAAAGGACTATTTTCTTTTGGTAAGCTATGGGAAATAACAGAACTGTCACTCTGGCCTCTATATATTTTATAATATCTGTTTTTGTTTCAGATATAAATAATGAATTTACAAAATAAATGAGGAAAAGCCTAAATATTTTCAGCAAACTGATATAGCAGAATTGATATTATACAGTTACTAGACCTGATCCTAAAAGTCCTCATTCAGCTAGTACTTACAAATACTAGAAAGCCAACACTATCCACAAGAATAAAAAAAAAAAATTTACAGTACTCTATAACCCCTCCCCCATGTGATTTACAATTAAATGAAATTGAGTTCATTAGCTGCAAATGGAGACAGACTTTAAAGTCAACCACAATACACGGATGAGAAAAGAAAAAAAGTCGAAACATGCTATGTCCCAATTCTGTCTCCCACTGAACCGACACATGCCTTAGGCTTACGTGTCTTATATCTGCTCACACACTCACTTGCTAGAGCTTGGCTTTCATCCTGTACACAAAATAATTCAACATCAGCCTCAGGTTTGTCTTTTGAGGCTGTCCCTGTAGCTTTCTATAAGTGCCCTTGACTTTAACTCCCTTGTTCATGCTGCCTTCTGGGCTGCTCCCATGTCACTTTCCAAATTACTTCTTCCTTGGAATTTCTTTCCTGTACATCTTTTTTATATTTTAGCCCCATTATTCAAAGTCATACTTTGGCCTGTATAACATGTTCCACCTCCTTACTGCCTAAACTTCGGGCAAACAGTTCAGTTAGAAGGGATAACAAATGGATGTCTTATTCTTCACACATTATGGAAAGGGAATGGTCCAAGAGAAGCTGTACCGCCTTTGAAGTTTTACAAATGGGTTGAGCAGCTCTAACAGCTATTACCAAAATATAAAACCTGCCTCCTCTTCCTTTTCTTTCTTCTCCCTTTTCAATTCAGCTCTCCTGGTTTCACATCCCGGCCCCTCCCTTGAAACCACTCTAGTTGCCATCACGATGAACCGTTTCTGCTCACTAAATCAGCAAATAACAAACCCAACAGAAACAAATGTGTCATTTTCTGCCAGTTTAAGGAGCTGAATCAGCTCATCACAGAATCTGATGAGTGCCAATGCCAAGTATGGGACGCACGGCCAAGAGAAGGGGTAGTAGGACTGCCTCTTTTGACAGATCCAGGCAGTAAAATCTCTTCTTGAGCTAAAATTGCTTACTCAAGTCTGTATCAGCAGAGGTCTAATCCTGGTTTTGGTTCATTCATCATCTCCAGACCAGTTTTGCTCTCAGCCACAGTGTCAGCGCTCACTTAAGAAGTAAATACAAGCACTACTCCAAACACAGTCGCTCTCAGTTTTCAACCTTGCAGAAGTTCCTAGTATCAAAACATCAAGCAATAGTTCCACCAAAATTGGTGCTTAAGAGCTGTTTGGGTTTCCCATTAAAGTCAGAATGAAGCCTGTTTTTCTTTATATATCTTGATCATACTGGGACGAGTTACAGGATTATGTTATATGGCTTAGCTTTACTGCTATCTTGGCCGGAAAGTAAATACCTCAACAGAGCATCCACTAACTTTGTCTAAGTACAGAAAATCACTGTCATATGAAGATGAGCAATTATTAGAACCAGAAAATAATTTTCTGACACTTAAACGTAACTAACAAATTAAGTCAATGGCTGACATTAACTACTTAATTTTTATTTTAAAGATAATTTTATCACCCATTAATCACAGTTAAGTCCCTTATTAAAAATCCTTCCATGTTGGCAATGGCTGACAAATATTGAGGTAGATTAAGCTAATCTCTAAATGAATGTTGTTGTTACCAAGCATAGCTTCAAGATGGCACATGACAGAGGGAATGCAGGAGAAGTGGGAAGCTGGGAAATGAGGAATGAAAATTTTGATGCCTGTTAGGTTCCAGCCACTTACTGACTTCTGGTGTTCCAGCACTCAAAATATGTTTCTTAACAATCAAGGTTCTCCCTAAATAAATAGGAAATTATGTTGAAGCTTTTATATTAATAAAATTCATGTGGAAAATTGCAAAGTAGTATTTTCTGTAAAGCCCCTGAGATCATGAAATGTGTATGTCATTCTCATATAATTTTATCAGACATCTTCAAACACCAGTAAGAATCTTCTGAAAGTTCACATGAAATAAAAATTTGGCTTTTGGTCTCTTCTCAGGAAGTTTTATAAAATTATGGTGTTCTCTCTCATGAAAGTTATTTCAGTATAGTACAGTATAAAATCATAAGTGAGAAAAAGTGATTATTTCCTATAGAAAATGTGCTAACTTTTTTTATTGTTGAATAGTTAATAGTTTAATCCAATTGTTTTAGTAGTTGTTAAATTACCCCAGTAACTTATAAAATTTAATTGTATCTGCTTTTTAGAAAATGACATTTCAATGAGAAAGTTCTTGACAAACAGGCTTTGGGAGCTATTACAGTTTTAGACACCAATGTAGGCTAACAGTAACTGCAGGTCTCAGTTATGCCAATTAAAAAGATAACCAATGAGAAATACCTTCATTTTTGTTACCAAAAAAAAAAAAAATACAAGGTTGTGAAGTAGCTTCATGGTTTGAAATTGAGCAAAAGATTATGCAGATATTGACAGATTATTTTTCACAATGAAAAGAAATAAAACACAGAAAACATAAAATTCCTGACCTAAACTAAACCCTAAAATGTATTTCTAGTTGAGTTCTATGTCTTAAAAGAAATTTAGAAAGAAAATTTCTAACTTGGCTGAATATTAGAGCTACGTTACTGTAAGCTAGGACCAAGTGCTGCAGGAACTAGTGCATTACTTCATCTGTTAGCTCGCAAAACCTGTAAGTAAAATTGTTTTCTTTTATTAGGTGTGAGGAATATGACAACTGAGCTCAAACAAAAATTAGGTAACTATTCAATTATTAGATTTTAATCCCTAATGATTGCTGTCATCTCAAGTGATAAAGCATTATTCTAACCATAAATTAGCACTCTTTCCTAATACCTGTGTCACCCATTCTTAGGATTTTACTGGAAGTTCCATATGGGCAAAGAAACTTTCATGAGCAGAACTATTAGCAGAAATCAGTTGAGTTTCTAGGTTTTTCCTCAACAGCAGCTACCTTGATGATCTGAGCTCAACTCCATTACCTTAACACAAGTCCTGTGCTGTTTGAGACATCACAATTTTCTGAGACAGCCTTGCAGAGCAGGCAGGTATTACACAAGGACTGTCTTGGCAACCACAGACTCCTTCACCAATGGTTTCTGGAGGTCAAGTAGAAGGCCATTTCAAATACCTCTGGCCAGGTGCTGCAGCCTACAGTGAGCAGTATTTTGCTGAGATTATGCCAGAAAATCTAAGATCAGGTCAGACATGTCTGCAGAAGGAGCAATCAAAAAGAGAATGACAGAAACACAGGAAAAGAGGATCAAAATAACCTGAAGAGAAATTACAGTAGTTTAGGAAACCACTGAATTTCCTGAAATTTCACTATGAGAGAGGCTGAGCCCATGGAATTCTCACTGATGCAATCCAAAAATTATAATCTGTCTTTCCTGGCACAGAAAGTAATCAGAAATAGATCCAGTGATCCATCATCTCATTTAGTCTTCCTGTAACACTTTGTCCTTTGAAGACATTATTTATTGACACATATTCTCCAAGGTTTGTTCTGCATCAATTTCAATAAGCTTTAATTTAATCTGAGCTGATTCCATAAAGGCTGTGGATATCATTAAAGGCTGAAACACTGATTTAGTGAAGCTCATTGCTTGCCTGCGGTTGCATAGTTCATGGATTCAAGGAACTGAGGACAATTCACAGAAATTAATAGGAGTGACCTTGCCTGTAGGCAAGCAATTCGTTATAGCGCCTGTAACAGTTCCAGCTCAAAGGTAACTGCTAGAGAGGTTCTCACAGCATCCTTGACATGCTCTTTGTTCTCTACCTTTTAAATGGGTGACAGTGATTCATTTTCTTATTTAGCCAGATGTCTGAAAGCCTTGGAGATACATAATAGTGCCTGTGGAGAGAGACACATTTGACACTTCCAATTCTGGCACTAACAGTGCCTAGAGGGTTCAATAGAGAGTGGATTTTAGTCTTTTTGTCCCAAATTGAGCACAAGAAAAATATTTAGGGAAGATAGGGCAACTCTGGCACCTCTGAGCAGAGCATTATTTCCCTGACAGTGGCCCAGGCTCGGCAGTACCACTTGCTGAAGTCAATCAACTCAAGGCATGCAGCATGCTTTAGCAGAATTAAATTTTTAATGTTTTTTAAATAGACCCCACGTGGCCTGATGCAGATGCATTGTGCAGCATTTTAAAACATAGTCATTTCCTCCTTACCTCCTCCAAAAAAACCACACACCAAGGCATGCTTTCTACTTGCCATCATAAAATTGTCCCCATGCAACAGTAATTAAATTTTCCTACACTTCCCAGAGGACAAATCTTTGAAAGTTTAAACTTCTGCCTTCAAATAATCAAATACCCATTCTCATCTGAGAGAGGTGAGCATTGGTCCCTCGCTGCTGGCAAAGCAGTAGTGTCAGTGCAGAGAGGATGGACAGGAAGGTGTGTTCAAGTCACACTGCCATTCTCAGCCAACACATTAAAGTTTACCCACATAGCTGGGAATATCAAATGTTAATAGACCACAGTCATAGCCCAATTTGCTTAAAATCTTCCGCATTTTCTCTAATAAGTGTGGCAAATTACTAATTTTTGAACCAGTTCTGCTGGCAGCAAACTATGTCATGCCATAAGGAGCTTGTGAAATTGCACTTGGATTTCTAGATATTTCAGTCCTGGGGCTTCCTAAAAAAAGCCTACCAATGGGTTTGCCAGGGCTGCTTACTATCATGTGGAACAAGAACTTATTACTGATGTAGAGTCTATATATGGGCACTTCATTGATGATCAGGAATTATGGAAACTGAGGAAAATCATGTCCATAAATTGTCAGTACCAACTCAAAAAATGTGTAGGGCCAATAAAAGAAATGATAACTTGTATAAGTAATTACCATTTAATTTTTGGGTGATGTTTTATTAAATCACTAAGTGATTTTAACTGAGCTCATGTTTGACAAAGACGTAATCTGTTACTTTTTTTAAATGCATTAGTCCAGAAAAGAAATGTAATTATTTCACCAATATCTGGATTTTACTGAGCCATCAATTCTGGGCTATTAAACAAGTTTATTTAAGACTTTGGGAATCCATTTGGTACCAGTCCTCATTGGGAGCATCAGAGAAAAGTTAGAAGGTTCTTACGGTACTTTTATGCGTCCTTGTGACTCTTTTGAGCTGAATTCTGAACTAAGAGTTGAAGCATGTCCAGTGGAAAATAGAAGCAATATTTTGCGAAAATAGACTTCTGAGTTTTTCTTCAAGTGAAGTATTGGATTGAAATTACTTTATTAATTCCAAAAAAATTTAATAGTAGTCAATTTAAATTACTAGGAATCAATTTTCAATAACCTTGAGTAAGCTTACTTAAAGAACTAATTCAACATGAGATTAAACAAAAGAATCCATAAAGCAATATAATGAAAGATGTATTTCTATATTTTGTCATCATCTTCGACATTGCTGTCAACTTTGTTTGGTTTAGGCTGAGGCTTTGTTTATTGATTGTGACCAACAGAAGGGCAAATATGAAAAAAAATGAGGAGGGAAGCTAAACTCTGTCTGCAGATGAAGGTCAAATTCATGACATCTGATCTCAGGAACACAAATTTCCCATTATCTCTAAAATGAAATACCACAAGCACTTAGGCTGGAATACTTTAAATCTATGAACTTACTTAGAAGATCTTCAAGTAAGCTCTTTTGTTTGTAAAAAGAAAATTATTGGCTGTGCAGTGGTTAAGAAAAGCACAGGTCTGGTGCCAGGCCTTGCCAACCCAGGGAGCCCCAGGCTCTGCATCCCCCCCACACCTCACTTAAATGCTCTTTAACTGGTTTTTAGTTTCATTAGCACCCAGTGGCAATGACTGCTGGACAGTCTCAGTCATGTAATTTGAAGACGACATAGCACTTTAAAAATAACAACATTAAGGAGAAGGAAACAGTCTGCAACGACCCATGTAGACAGAATCTAACCTACTTTTTTTTTCTAGCATTCAAATGCAGAATGTAGCATGGGGCAGTCCCTGACAGCATTTTCAGGTCACTTTAGGGAGAGAAAGGTGCCAGCCTTGCACTTCATGCTGGATCATCCTCAGCGCTGTCATATTCTCATGGCTGCAGGGTTTGGGGCTGGGCATGCCTTTAATTCCAGAGGTATGAAATAATACCTTCTGTCAACTTGATGAGCATTGTTCTTTCAGAGTTTAGACTTCAAATCCACAAATCTCAGCAGCAAGTACCACACAAATCTTTGACGTAAATTTGGGCAGCAGGTAGGACTTGCTGCTTTTAATTCTCTTTAATCTTTGCTGAGCTGCTTTTCTTTAAATTGCACTACAGGTACTAAATTTCTCTCCCCAGCATTACAAGTTTGTTGGGTTTTGTGTTTGGGGCTTTTTTATTTAATTGCTTGAATGGTGGAAGATAATAGCTACCCTGTGGCTAGCTAGAACTGCCTCCCCAGAATGGATCAGATCACAGCTCCTGAGCAGGTCTCTTTTCTTTGAGCTGCTTTGCTGTAGTCTTGCAGAGAGCTGAAAGTCTTCCAAGCTAGGATTAATGTGCCATGGCTGTGGAGCGAGCAGAGGACAGACATTAAAAACTCAGCATGAGCATTGCCATAGATTGAAGTACTTGGGACTCCTGACTGCAGAGTAGTGTTTTAATCAGGTTTCAGGTACAGGAGAATGAAGAACAGGCACCAGGGAAGAGACAGCAAAGGGCTGTAGCATTCTGGAAAAGCATTTACATGAACTTTGGGATCCAAAGGCTACAAATGCCTTTGCTTAGTGCCTCGCTGATCCTGGAAGCACTCAGATTTGCTGTGTGCCCCCTCACTTATTGTTTAGGATCCTGAACTCTCGTTCTACATCAGCACACTCTGAACTAAGTTTCTGGACTCTCAGCTCCTGCCTGCTGTGGACCATTATCCAAAAACTAGGAGAAACAATGCGCAAATATGCGGGACTTGTAACTGGTTCAAGCCCTCAAAAATCCAGTCATTGCTGCTTTTCTAAAAAAAAATGCATTCACAGGATTCAAAACCTAATCACAAGTCCATTCAACACAGAAAAGGGCACCTTGAGTTTTAGATCCTGGTTAGCCTAAGGATTTCCACAATTTCAGATCTGTATTCTTGGAGAAGAGTCCTAGTGTTGGTTACTACTGATGCTTTGAGGATTTCTTCCTTTTCTCCATTACTCAAAAATATTTCTTCTTCGCTTTCCGAAAAAAAAGAAAATGTCATCTTGTGCTTTGCTCAGCCAGTGAATTTTTCTGGCTGTTTGGTTTTGGTCTTTCTTTTTCTTTGCTTGTTTGGTTTTGTTCTTATAGAAGTGAAGGCAGAATTTAAAAAATGGGGAAGAACAAAAGAATAAAATAGAGAATTTTCTACAAAAGTCAGGTAATGTCAGGAGCTACAAGTTATGTAGGGACAGTGATTTCTAATTATGTGACACAGTGACAGAATTCTAAAGGGGAGGTGAACTATGAGAAGAAACTGTCTTTAAGCACATCACTACATATAACATATAAATTTTGAATAGCACAGATTCATGTCCTGTTACAACTCACACAGTTCTGGCACCCCAACTATTGCAAAATCATTATGGCAACACTAAGGCAAGCCTTGGCCAATAAAAGCAGGCAATAAAAAAATCAGTTCATCTTTAAAGAACTATCACAAGTACATTTAAAAATGGAGCCTGAACTTAATGAAGAATTTCAGATGTCTAAAATGTCATTCCAGTTGAATCAGATTTTGTTGTTCAAACCGTTCAGACTGCGAGGCTGAGTGTTCAGGTGTTTTTCACCAGCCAGTTCTAGTGTAGCATTCACCCTGCTTCAAATCTGACACAAAACAAATAAAAAAATTGTGGATTACTGAAAAAAAAGCCTTTGGGATCTAAGCTCACACTCAGAATATTAGCCTTTCAGGAATGCCTAGACCCAGGTGAGGATCAGACTCCCTGGGTGTGTTCTTCCATTGGCCCCATGACTTGGATCCCAGACTCAACTCCATGCAGAGCTGTAGGAAACATCCCTAGTTCAACATCCCACAGTCCTGAAGAGGGCGTTTTCTCAGAGGTGGAAGAGTGAGTGGAAACTGTCGACTGGGAGAAAGTTTAAGATGGTAGTGAGTGCTTTAACCACTAAATGTTTAACACAATAATATATGTAAATATCCCTTTTTCCAGGAGTTGCACAGACCGGATGTGACTGTCTGCCTAAACCTGGATTATGATGCAAGTATAGCCTGCTCATTTCTCCTAGGGAATGTTTTCTCCTCTTTGGAGCATGTTTGAGGAGCCAAAGCTGGATACCTGAAGGTCTTCCAGTCCAGCTAGGCAAGAGCCTACAGGACGAGGCATTATTTGAAAGCCACAAGTCTAGGTTGCTGTCTTGGTGAAATGCACACAGCTTTGATTTAGGTGTCTATGTGTCAAGGTAGGGGAGATTTTGGCAGCCTGGCTCCTATCCAGAGTGAAATAAAAAAATATTTTTGCCACCTGTTGATGTGAAAACTTTGTTCAATACAAAATTTCTACAGCTGATTAAAACTAAATTATTTTTTGTATTTGTAGATAAGCCTAAAATGATAAACAAGTATAGACAGGTAAGTGATAAATAAATGGAATACAGATTCTTAATAATCCTTGGTCTCTTGTGCCCAAAGGATTTTAAACTCAGGAACAGTGGCAGATTTGAGTAAATGAGGAACCAGGAGACTCACGATTGCATCACAAGACCTGGACTTGTCCCATCATGCCACATAGGTATAATTAACCTTGTGTAATTGCTTCTGAGAAATCTGTGTCTGCATGTCCTTACAGAATTATTCTACATCTCTCTAGCCTAAATTACATTTCTAAGACTTTCCAAAGCACACTACAAATTGTTTCATATTTTAGAATTGAAATTGTACTTCTGGTTAAGTGTAACGTGTTTATCCTTGAATAAAGGTACAGTAGCTTTGAAAACAACAATTTATAATTGGAGGTAAATACATGGACATAATGAGCAGGAAAGGAAGAAGTAGCTATTAGAACTAAACCTGTCTTCTCTGCAGACGTCTTTGCAGGAAATATTAAAGCTATTATTTCCAGTCTTGAAGATTTAGACTCCATCTGACACAAACTTGGAATTTTCATTAATGTTGATGAAACTTATGCAGATGCATCAAGTGAAAAATAGTCAGAGAGCAATGAAAGTTTTAGTATAGTAAAAACAAATGGCACCATACAGAGATGACTCAGCAAAGCCAGTATTTAAATATTCCCCAAAATTACAGTAACCTAATCAATTATAGGAATTCTAGGAACACTATTCACCTGTAAAGATGCAACTGGACCCAAGTAGTTGGACAGTTGTTTGGTCTGTCCTTTAACACCCATGTTTCCAGCTGTCCCCCAAAAGAAAAAAAATCACCTACTCTGAGAGTATACATTGCCCTGATTCTATAACAAGGAAGCATCTATAAGACACAGTTTCTCCCTTTCCCAATAAAAAAATTCATTCCTCTGTCTGAGGATTATTTTTTTATAAATATCCATATATAAATATAAATTTTCCTGGTCTATGTCTCTCTGTCTATTTTACATATATATACAGTGTTTTCTTTTCTGTCAAACCAAATTTAACATTTTTAGAAATCTGAAAAGCTGAAATGATGAATGCTTAACACAGGGACCTTTTTGGGGCTTGGTGTCTTAAGTACTAAATGAGCCCAGTTTTTGAGGCTGGATAGATTCTTTCTGAGACACTAGTAATACAAAGGCCTCGAGATTACTCTGCACACTTCACAGAGAAGCCAATGACAAATTATATATAAAAGGAGCTCTTCTGTATTCTGGTTGCTCTTTGTAGCTGCAGAAGTATCTACATATACCAAGACAGTATTTTTATTTGTAAGTCAATTTTGCACATTCACAAATAGGAAGAATGAAATCAAAACCATCCCTGTTTCTGTGAAGCAGGCATACTTGTTTTCTTGCTGCTTCTTATTTCAACTTTTCTGAAAATCTGTGCTGTTCATAAGCATTATCTCTTTAGGCTGCAAAGTCATAACACTGAACTGAGTAGCCTGGAAGAAAGTGATGTTTTTCAGAGGAAGGTGAATAAGGAACTGTAAAAACTGTGACTTTGTGCCTGAGTCACATAAGGCTTTAAACTCTAATCCAATTAGCAATTAAACTGGCAGAATCCTAAATCTGTGTCCTGGGTCTCCTAACCTCATGTTTCAAAATGTACTTCTCCCCAAGGGTTGATAACTTATCTGTGTTGTGAAACAAGTGTGTGTTAGTTTAATTCAGGTATCTTCATTTTCCCTGATTTCAACATTAATCTTTGCAGGTCTATTCAGTCCATGCTTAGGCTGTTTGATTTAATATGTTTGATAGCAATGATGGCATAAGGTAACCCATAACCATAACCCTCTCCCTCCTGCCTGCTAATTCCCACCCAGAGCCTTGGAAGGGCTTTGTGGAAAACCTTGAAAAATATTAAACAAACAAACAAATAAACAAACCACCAAAATCAAACAAACACTAGATTGGTTCATGGTCTGACTGGCAGAGCAGGTGCACAAATGCTGGTGCTGACAGCCCAGGAGGTGACAGCAAGGAGGGAAGGGCAGCAAAACAGAGTCCAGTAAGGCCTGTTGTGATGAACCATTTGTTCTGTAAACAGGGGCATGATTTCCATTTCACAGGTGCTCATCCAGCCTTTCATAAATCGGCAAGGGACTGCGCAAACACCAAACAAAGAAAAGTACTTGTAGATGTTTAAATGATCTTTTAGTTGGTAACAGGCAGATGGAGTCTGCCTACCCCCGGCAGAGAGTGTGTTGGCAATTGCTGAAAACAGCTGGCTTGAAAGACTTGTTCTTCACTCCTTTCCTGCTCTACACCATCACAGACTGCTTAAACACCTCTACATTAACTCGGCAATTAGCAGAGGAAAAGCAGCTGGCTACCATCAGATTTTTTTGGAAAACTAATACTTTCATTGGGTAAATGATTAGCAGCATTCACAATAAACTGGATTTTTAAATTTTTTTTTTTTCTGCAGGCAAATGCTATCTAGCATAGTATTTGTCTGAATTGCCTACTTTGAGCAAGCTGGTCTAGTGGAAGTTGTCACTGCCCATGGCAGCGGGATTTGAACTAGATAATTTTTAAGGTCCCTTCCAAGCCAAACCACTCTATGATTCTATGATTTTTCTGCTACCAGGATAATTTTTTAACCATATTATTTTTTGGATCAACAACCTGCTAGATTAAAAATATCTGAGGAACTGGTGTACAGCATAGAAACAAGAAGAAGTTATGGGAGAGGTATAGATTTTCTTTAACATTTTTCCTTTTGGAAAAAATATCAGTGGGACTGTACCTTAAGGAAAATAAAGGTACACTGTTATGGCCTGAAATTTTTTATTCAGGGTCCATAGCTTCCACAGAAAAAAGTTGTTGCTTCACAACTTATTGAAAAACAAAAAAACCACTAGAGGACAAGAGGAAACGATTGACTCCAGTGCACTGGTTAAGAATGAACCATTTTGGTGAAGTCAAGTAGAGAAGATATAAGGACAATGCAGTTTATGTTTTGCAAGGGTTTTTCATCAGTAAAAACAAAAAAGTCGCATTGAAATAAATCCTAATTTATATTTCCTTTGAGACATGTTTGGGGGATTTATATTTCCTTTGTGGGACAAGGGAATAGAAAGAGTGGTGTATTGCATGAAGTTAATATAAGCATTCTTATAACTGTGCACCTGCTTCTCTTTTATTTGTGAGGCAAAATGTTCATACACATAGACAAGCAACCTGGGGAACCTCTGGCTGGCTCTAAGGAAGAATCATGTAAAATCAATGAGGTCATAGAAACAACATTTATCCCTCCACAACCAAACCAATTTCTGCATGAGAAAAGAAGTTCGACAGAGAAAATGCAGAGTATTTTGAGCTATAGTCAGTTCCTCAGCTTTTGGAAAGTTTTTGAGACAATTGCTACAATCTGTAGTGCAATAGAGTACAGAGCATAATGTAATCACAGATTATTCTTTAATTTACACAGTTCTCAGTGTATATGAGGATGAACAAATCGAACATCTGGTAATAGAGACATCTCCCAAGGAACTTAGAGATGTATTTTAATTTGTGCAGCTGTCCTAGCCAGCCAGATTAAACTCTTTTGTTACTCTGAATGTCTGCAACATATATGTAAGAGTCTGTGGGAAAAAATTAAGTCTCACATCATTTACAAGCTCTTTTTGTGAAGAAAACTCTTCCTCTCATCAAATATGTATTCAGTCAGGCTAAAAATAGAGCTTCCTAAGTCATGTTCACATGACCTATGTACTAAGAATGTGCCTATGGCATCAAAATAGTAAACGTACCAGGACTGACAAAACAGTGATACCTGACTCTGGACTGACAAAAGGTTGTCGTTCCCCTGTGAGTTTTTCAAGTATTTTTGCCGAGGAATTGAAACATCACGTATTTCTTTCTATCCCTTGAAAATTTAATGCATTTCAACTTAATCCAGGCTAAGCGCTTCCTGCTGCCCCACTACAAGCTAATGACCTTGCACAGTCTGTATGTCAGCAAATAATCTGGAGGACAAATATAGTATGATTTATGCACCTTGGACCTTTGCACTGGCTTTTCACAGGAGGACAAGATGATGGAGTAATTATGAGAATGTTTCTCCTTCCCCAGGCAGTGGAGGAATGGGTAACAGTCCTGACTACACCAACCTGAGAAAAATTAGTCTTGTCTGCTACCATTATCTGGGACCTCTTGGTAGAACCAAATAGTACAGAATGAGTTTTATCCATTGCCTAGTGCAATGTCTTTCCACGGGCATATGGTTAAACGTCTGGGAAACCCATTCCTGAGATACTTAAAAACTGTTCTAATTTTGTCTCTTAGATTTTAAACAAGAGACACAAACAAACCAATATTAAAAGTCTGCCATTGTGAATTTTCTTCTCTCTGCCAATATGGGTTTGCTCCTAACCACAAGAGGTTTATTCGAGCCTGGCTGTAAATGAAACTCTTCATTGGGATGTAGACATTTGATTAGAGTGTCCTTATTACATTATTTTTATTAGTTACTGAAATTATTTCTCTTTATAGAGTTAGCAGCCTCCAAAAATTGTCTGCTATCCTGAGCTACTTTATTACCAATATTTATGTTGCAGTATGCATCAGTGGCTCCAAATCATTATTCATAATCCTACAGTTATAGAATTTATATAGACCCATTAAGGTGAAAAAGGATTCTTGAGTTTGTATTCTAAATCTAGGAAAGATATAAGTAATAACATACATAGTAACAGGGACTGTCAGGCAAAACATGCATGATTGATAGGATGTTTAAAAAAATCTCAACAAAGAGCCAGCCAGACACCCTGTCAGCGTGGAAACACTCTGCACTTCTCCTGAGACATTTCTGCTTGGTTTAGGCTTTTATGTTACTCAGATACTACATCGCTTTCCAGGCAGGATGGGGTCTTCGGGAATCAAGCTTTACACCTGAAATTCAAGGAGATTGGAATTTTACTTGGGACTGAGGTAGTAATTTGTAGGCCTTGTTTAGTAAATGCCTCTTTTGTGTTTATGTCAGTGTAATTACATACCAAGAAAATGGGAATTTTCTCTTGTGGGCTACTATTGCTGTGTTAAAGATCCTTCAAAATCAGCATGACTTGTGCTCAGTACATGCTGTTCTGGACTGCATGATACTTGTGTTCCTGGGAAGTGGATTCTAATATCAACAAACACAGAAATTGTCACAAAGGCAGGACTCATGCAGCACGTAGCCTTATTTCAGGAAAACTGGTAACATCTGAGAGTTGCTGTACATAGCTGACTTGCTATTTGGGTACTAAACAGAGGACAGTGTGTTTAATTAGCAAAGCCAGTAATAATTTTCTATTTCTTATTTATTAATAGGCAAGCTAAAGCCAAAAGCAATTGACAAGCACTCACATGATCCTGAAAAAACATCTGGAAGTCCACCAGGATCATTGATACAAACACTGTTGTATGTTTTAGTAGTGCCTATGAAGTGTCAGTCAGATCCACGGACCCTCTCCTGGAAGTGTTTGATAACCTGAATTCTCTGTGGGCATAAGGATGGTCATGCCAATACCTGAGGCTATGCACAGCGCTAGAACCGAGGCAGTTTTCTTTGCAAGGCTGTGTCACCTCTTGGAGGGACAGCTAAAATTATATTTATAGGCAGCTGAGAGCAGGGTTTTAGGATACCATATTTGAAAACAGGCATTACATGACCTTGTCCTGTGTTTCCTGCCAATTGTGCTTCAAGGCATATTGGATACTGCTGTGAAATATGCTCCAAAACAGAAAGAAAGTTAAGTCTTTTGAATCAAGGCTATTTAGATCTAGTTACTGGGCTTCTCTGCTTTTTAGGTCTTTCTTGGATTTATGCTATTTGCCTGTGTACGCTGTTTACCATACATAACTTGATTTCCTGCAATGCTGCACTTTTACAAAACATTATCATAAATATTTTTGTATCTTGTTTTATGTCCTCATTGTAATTTAAAACAGAAATACAGAAGTTCACTTTAATTTGAACCACTTATCTGAAACTTTCAATCCTTAACTCTGCTGCTCACTAATAGTTTGCTCATCTTTATAAGGTTCAAAAACATTCATAAATTAGTATAGAAAATTCTGTAAATATAGAGAAAGCTAGGTAAGTCTGAGGTAACCCAAATAAATTGCTTTATCAAGTTGCTTCTCAAATTTAAAAAAAATTATAATAAATAAAGCCAAATCTACAGAATCTGAAAGGTAGTAAAATATTAAGACATGAAATAATGGTAACAAAACTAAGAGATTTTTAAACAGTAATTCTGTTCAGTCTGATAGTGTCAGTTCTGTCCTTTTTCTTTTCCTGTTTGAAAGTCTCTTGTGTGGTAATAGTCTTTGCAACATACTGCACAGGTTAGAAAGTGGGAATGAGGGAGTGAAGATGAAATGAGAGAGAGACAGGGATGTGTGGACAAACTCGTGCATGATGCAAGATCCTTCAAGGGAAATGCAAGACAGAAAGTATGACAAATCAATTTAGAAACTGTGGCCAAAGTGGAACTCATAGATGAAACACCTTAAAATGGATGAGAGGATGAGAAGGAAGGACACAGCAGTGGTCAGATTTGGGAATGTGAATGATACTGCTTTATAAACATAATGATGCATGGAAGACTCTCCATAAAGACAGTCCCATAGTCTCCCCAGGCACAGGGCAGCAGAGAACGTTTTCAGGAGCATATGATTCACAATGATAAAAATTTATGTCTTGAATTATTCAATGTATTAATTTTAGTTCTGATGCATAATCAAATATATTGGTGGAAGAGGCTAATGACTGTAAGAGATATCCAGTTAGAAATGTCTGAAACAGAACACGAACCATTCCTTATGGAGTAAGCCAATGGAAACAAACACTGTATAACTGTTCCTCCATAAAATCATGTGCATGTGTTTGTGTACATTAATGTTTATGCCTGTGATGAGGACAAACAGAATTTTAAGCATAACTTGGTATCATGCTGATACAAAGAAGAAAAATGCTTGAAGACTAAAAAAGCTGCATGAGAACCTTCACTGTATGCAAAATCATACTTCTTTTTGAGTAGCATTATTTGAATTCTCTTCATTACTTGATGTAATGATCACAGTTTTTAAGCATGCTGAATCCTTAAAGTAATACCTGCAGTCATAAGCAGTGAATCCTTGGCATAAGTCAAACCCCTGATGTTTCACACATTTCTAGCTAGTTATCTCTTACATTACTTTTGAGCAGAGTATTCATTGGCTTTCAAACAATGAACACATCTCTCAAAATGTATTTTTATTCCCAGCTAAAAATGAGCTATGTTTGTTGGGATAATTATTGTGGCTACCAGTTGTAATTGGGAACATGCTGGGTCCTTTCTTCTATAAAGCAAAACTAAGTACTCAGGCAATTTCTAATGTCTCTGGTTGCCAGGCAGGTCAGGATCACTGTGAGAACAGCTCCTCAAATTTCATTTTGACCATTCCCTTTCCTGTTCTTTTGTAATAAACAAGAACAGAGGTAAGCAGAGCAAGTCACAGATGAATACACAAGAGTTTCTTCAAGACTTAAAAAAGTTTCTGTCTCAGTTTGATGTGAAAGTTCATGAGACTTACCAAAACATTTCTACCCTATTAATAGCCTTGGTTTAATATAGGCACAGAGCAAAACCACTGTGAAAACTTCCTCACATAAATCTATTAATACACCTCAGGTCTGAGCTGCATAATTGCTTTTCCACTTCTAGAACCTCTTCAGAAGCCAAACTGTACCAAGCAAAATTTAAAGTTTCCTATGTATGGTTCAGGGCAGTGCTGGATAAGCTATTTACAAGCAAGCAATGAGGTCTAAGGTACCAGCCGATGCTTTACCAGATTAGGGCTGTGGTGTCCACCAATTCACATGGGTGCAGTACTAGTGAGTTTTTCCACAACTTTGCAGGGAAGTGTCCATAGCGACGTGTTTTTTCAAGCCTGGCCTTAGCTTTGGGAGCTGCAGATGGTGCTACTGAGCTATGAACCATTTTGAAAATCTGGTTGTTAATGGAAGAATCAAATTACTTGAAAAACTTATCAGGCATCACCCATTGTGCTGCTGCTTCAGGACTGATGTCACTCTTGATCTCAGTTTACCAGACACAGTGTCTTAAAGGTCATTTCACTGTCATACTTTGTATTGAAAGATGCTGGGCTTGGCAGCAGCAAAGAAGATGCTCAGTGTCTTTTAGCACTGGAGTATGCCTGTGAGTTACCTTGAGGTTTTGTCATCTTCTTCTGAATGGTGATGAAATGTTTTAAAGTTTGTGAGAGGTTTTAACTCTTACATTTCCAAATTGGTGATGTTTTACTCCGAAATTTTGTGTATTTCAAGTGTTCAATTTTGTAAAAGGCTAAATAAGCTCATTAGTTTTCAGTTCCATTAAAATACAGTGAGATTGTCATTTATTTCAACATTTGTTTTCGAATACAAGTGCAAATTCAGCTCCCCAGACTTTTGTTTCAGCCCTCCTACCAACTAAAATAGGATTTCAGTTTGTGTTCACAAATGTAGACAGGTGATATTCCTGGGTGGGGACCACAGACTCCATGGGACAGGAGCAAAAGGAGTCCTCAGGCACACCCCAAGGCTGTGAGTGAGAAGAGACCTTGAGGAGCAAAGTTTAGGGATCAACCACAAAATTAGAAGGGTGTGGTGTGGAACTATGTAGTGATAATTATGCTTTGGGCATGAACTGAATCATAGGATGACCTGATAATGACTTTTCCAGTGATTAACTTTCTGGCTTAACTTTCTGACTACTGTTGGAAATGATAATGGAATACTTTTTTGCAGTGGTTCCAGAGAAACAAATGATAGTGCCAAAAATGACGGATGCACAATAAACTTAACATCTGTGAGGGTCTCAGTGACAGATGTTCCAAATGTGTCTCCTGGGGAGATATGATTCCAGTGACCTTGACCCACAGTAGTTGTCTCTTAGAGATGTCCCATATAAAGTTGTTGTTATTCACAGAAAAAAGGCATGTCTGAAACAGAATGCCATGACATACAAATAAAACTGTGTTACAAAGCGTTTCATACTGGGGGGAGGAACCCAGAATTTGTTTTTATTCAGGGTTAGGATCACATTTCAATGATCTCAATAGGAAAATAACTGAGTATGCAGCTAAGGAGATGAAAAAAGCCCCTCATTCCAGCATGTGATAGATTATTATTAATCCTGAGATAAATCCTATGGGATAAATTCCCAATTACTGTTAAATCATACTGTATCTGAATTTTGGTGAGAAAGGCTCAGTTATGCTTTATTTTTTGTTGCTTTAAGTAATTTTTTTCTAAAAAATATATATATACATATTCTTTTAATTTCATTTTTCCTAATAACAGTATTAATTTTCATAACAACTCATTTATTTCCCCATAAAGAATATCTTTAGGGAAAACACAGAAAGAAAATGCCCAGTACTAAAAGTTAGCTCCTTCCTACTTTTACACCAATTTTTTCCTGTAGGGTAAGAGGATGCATTTGAAATGACAGCTTCTCAAGGATGGGGCTGTTTATTTTAAGGCTGCACTTAAAAGCAGTCACATGAGATATTTGATAGAGGAAGAACCAAGGAGATGGAACAACCTTCATATCCACACCTACCTATTGAAGTGACTTCCAAGAGGCAATAATTAGGAAAAGACAAACACATTTCAGAGAAAATCTTGTGTTTATTTGTCCTGTTCTTCACTTCAAGATTTAGATCCAGATAATAATGATTATATTCCTCAAATCTGATTTTACTTTCATGAGCCTGTCACACTAAAGCAGGAATAAACACGACTCATATTATGTTCTGGTGTTTTTTTAATACTATAATCTTCAAATAGGAAAATATCTTCAAATGAAAGTGTTATAATTTCCAAGAAAGAACCTTTTAAAGAAGATAGCTACTGCAAAAACAGATCAAAAATTATTTTATGAAAAACAGAGTAACAAACTGAGACCTCTGCCTGGCTAATCAGCTCTGTCCATATTCTCTGGCTAACATCAATCTGTAGAATGTAATGCCACATGTCTTTGGATCACAGGTCGGTTTGCTCCAAGTTTTTGATGATTTCATTGTCAAGACCGACAGGAAATAGGTTCACTATAATTAACTAATGTCCAGCAAGGAGAAAACACTAGGTATATTGAACATTAAAAGCATTTAAACTACTAATTTCTCAATTACACTACTCATCCTGTTTCCCAAAGCAATTCCATCTCTGTAAGAGACTGCAGGGAAAATCTGGACCTTTATAAAGTGGTGCTGCTCAGCAAGCATGAAAGATGCAACCAGAAATGTGAGATCTATGCAAGCAACTCTGCAAACACAGAGGTTTTTTTTCCCTCATGAAGGTCATTAGTGCACACACGGAAATCTACTTGCCCAGTACAGATTTTACTACTAAACTATAACTTGATAAGAGACATGAAATTAATAGGATAGGCAGAAGAAGAAAGAAACACCCCAATTTCTATCTCAAAGAATGTTACAGTGTCCAATTCTGGAATTTCTGTTCTGTGTGACTGTTTAGGTCTTCAACATTTCCTTTTGACAGAAATTGAAATAAAATGCAAAACTTCCCATGAGGTGAAACTTCTAGAAAAATTCACTTCAGAATTATTGGGTATTGTCTGGATTTTCTTTTCAATAAATCAGAAAGACTCTTCTCACTAAAGCTTTCCATGATAAATCATACTATAAAAACCAACATGATAAAGGCAGAAAAAAGCACTTCAGCTTTATCACAGCACTCCATTAAGAAGCTACGTGCAGAGAGAACTGACAGTCCCTGCAACCATGGGACTTAATCTGATCTTTCCTTTTCAAAGAGAAGAGTGTTCAGAGGCCTTTAACACAATAATACACCCATACATCAATATACCCTAACATTCTCAGAAATTTCAAGGACTGATAAGACCTCCAAAAGTATTTTTAGAAGCGAATATTATTATCCACAGAAGAATAATTTGTCTTCCTCTGTTTGCAGTTAGTTTTCCTTGATGCTCCTATTTTGTTTTTTTCTTTTTTTTTTTTTTCCTCGAAACCATTGCACAAGAGCAGCTGCTTCCCTGCAGTCCCACGGAGCCCCCAGCTCAGCACAGCAGGCAGACACCGCAGTCCAGGCTGCGGCTTCGGGCCACGCTTTGAGAAACGTGTCCTGCTTGTCTTCTGGGAACTTCCCGAGACTCTCAGGGGACTCCTGGGGAAGCCTGTGAGGAACACCAGGGTTCTGCTGCTGCTGGGAAAGAGGCTCTGAGCCCCCAGAAACGCTGCGGGCAAGAGGAGGCCAGGAGCCTGCACAGCCTCAGGGTGAACAGGGGGACAGTGGCTGGAGCTGGTGGCTGGATCCTCTCCGAGACCTTCGGCGGCACCGCGGGAGGGACAGCAGCACCTCTGCTTATGGGGTCGGGAAAGGGAGACTCGCACAGTGCCAGCTGTCTGGAAAGCAGCTTGGCACGCCAGGCTGTGTGGCTCCTGGCAGGGAGCAAGCGGCCCGTGGGCCAGCAAAGTGCCCTTGAGGCAAAGAAGGCCCCTGGGCAGCACCTGCGCTGCTTCGGGCGCAGCATGGCTGGCAGCGCGAGGGAGGGGAGCCTTCCCCTCCGCCCAGCGCCGGTGAGACACGCCTGGAGTGCTGGGCCCAGGACTGGGCTCCCTGGGGCTAGAGAGCCATGAACATGCTGGAGGGAGTTTAGTGAAGGGCCATGAAGGTGACTGAGGGCTGGAAGCCTCTGTCATACAGGGAGAGACTGAGAGCTGGGCCTGCTCAGCCTGGACAGGCAAAGGCCCCAGGGGATCTTAGCAAAGGATGCAAATAGCTAAGGCTGGGAGGAAAGAAAGCAGAGCCAGACTCTTCCCCGAGCTGATCAGTGACAGGACAACAGGTAATGGACACAAACTGAAACACACAAAATACCATTAGACTTAAGGAAAAAGAAATGCACTGTGTGGGTGGTCAGATACTGAAATGGACTGCCTAGAAAGTCCCTAAAAACTCCCTCCTTGGAGGTATTCAAAACCCAACTGCATGTGGCCCCAAGCAATCTCATCTAGCAGACCCTGAGCAAGGCGATTGAACCAGGCAATCTCCAGAAGTGCCTCCCAGCTTGAACCATTCTGTTTGACTGATAAAACTACTTTCAGGTTATAATCATGGCCTTATCACAGCAGTATTATTGCTTTATAAGCAAGAAACCACATAAATAGTGTCACATCCTTTCTCAGCAAACTTGTTTTACTTAGTTTTCTATCCCTCATCTCCATATGAGTGCTGTCTCATTCTCTTTGTTATCTCCACCCTATTCACTGACAGACAAAATATGTTTGATTTTTCTGAATTGTTGAATTTTAAATGAGATGAAAATAGGATTCAATTTGAATAAAATAGAACATCATGGCTTCATAAGAAGATTTAAAGTGGTTTGTAAATTTAAGAAAATTACATATTTCCTTCCTTTCATGAAATTCATCTGATATCAATCTGTCTGTTTGGCCTGATTTTTATTCAGTTGGTATATGCATGATTTTAAGAGAAGAAGAAATTACTAATATTTGCTTAATTTTGGTAGGGTTTTTTCTCCTTTTTTTCCATTGTACATTACATACCTTATGAGCAATTTATGTTAAAAAATTCTACATTTTAAGTATGATGTTAATATCTGTATTTTTATTTAGAGAATATTGGTCATCCTGCTCTAAGGTGGAGGTGATGAAGTGACACAGCTGCCACAGCAGAGTGAAAGTCTAAAACAAGGTAAAAAAAACAGAAGAGAAAAATAATCTTCACTGTCAGGAAGACGGATGAAGTAGAGGGCTTGTGTGATTCTATTCCTCCCCAACACTGGGCTCTCACTGCAAATTGTAGCTCATACTTTGATTTTTCAGTTTAGACCTCTGCTGCCACTTTTGCAAACATATACTATAAAAGTCATTTTAGGCACAAAAGATGGGCATATTCCAGAACATGGGAATGGCTGTACTGAATCTAACAAAAAGTCCATCTAGACAAGGATCCTCATTCTGTTTGCTAGTAATCTTCCACTGTAAGAAAAAGAACAGAATGCTTCACTCTAATACCCTCCTGATTCAGTTCTTATCTAAATTTAGAGATATACAACAAAGATGTCAGCATCTGAGAAAATCACTGAGGGATCCCCATCATATGGAATATGTATTTGGTGAAATTTTCCTGACCTACTTTAAGCATCATTATCAGAATGAGATGAATCTTGCTCTTTCAATAGCTACTTCTCGTTTAACTGCAGAACAAATGAAGCAAGTTTAGTTCAGACATAAGTGGCTCTGTAAAGAGAGACAGGTGAAGTTATCTGAGATTAGTTTCATACAAAATACCTGTAGTCAAACTTGGATTTGGGGTTTTTAAATCATGAGGTTCGGGGTAGAGCTCAGACCTGGGCTGTGACCCACAGCTGATGCAGCTGTACCTCAAGGGGAAGAAATCTTGCAGCACTGAGATGTGTTCAGATAACTGGGAATAGCAACAGCAAAATAGTGTCAAGAAACAAAACCAGAAAGTGTTCAGAAGCAGTAAAAGGAGCAGCAACAGGATAGCAGGCAAAACAAGGAGTTTTTAGGAGGAGATAGTGAGCTGAGCAGGAGCCAGGCACTGAGCACCAAGTGCAACATCAGCAGGGAGGAAGGGTTGTGACTTCAGCCACATCAGTACATTTCAGCTGGAGGAGTATCCCTTTGAGGACCATTGCCACCATTTCTTCAGGGATGCCAGTCTGTCCCACTCCTAACTCTATCAACTGCTTTTCCAAGATGATATCATAACTCTGCTTCCCCTCACTCAGATAAAGGGGGACCTTTTTCCTCCTTAAGGGAAGATGCAAACATTATATGTATGTGAGTACTGTTCTTTCTGAAGCACACAGAAGATGCAGATTAGTGTCTGGAATGGAGCATGAGCTGCAGCTGTTTTAACTTTTTTAAGTGAAAATCCTTAGGAATTGAACACAGACTTATTTTTTGTTATTTAAACACATGTGACAGAAGAGCTGGGTCAGGCTGAGACTGACTGGTTCTTTCAGCAAGGAAATTGTGCAAAAGAGTGGCTTCATTCTGTACAGTATCTTTCATACAAAACAAAGCAGTAATACCTTCGTAAGCAAGAGAAACTGATAGAATTTTTTCTTTTAGTGAATCTCAACAAAACAATAATAAAAAACAAAAGGACAAGGACAAAAAGCTATGACAATAATTCTAAAACTCAAGAGCAAGAAGAAACAAAAAATCTTTGTTGGTTAGTTCAAAAGAAGCAAAAAGCAAAAAATTAATGCAGATACTCACAGCACCAATGTTTCATTTTCATTTACTTAACAAAATGGGACCACAGCCTCCAGAATTCTTTTCTCAGTTAATATTTGAAATTCAAGTGGCCTTATGGCAATATACATTGGGTAAGAGTAAACTACTAAGGATAAAACACAACTTAGTTATCTCAAGAAAATGCAGTGTTGTCAACCTCCTATAACACATAAAGCCTCTTCTTATTTAAGCTTGTTGATCACAAACTTATGAATGAGAACATGTAGAAAAATATGTAACTTTAAAGCCATTCCCACAAGTAAGGTCCTGTCTTCTCAATGTTCAGTATTTGAGAAAGGAAATACTGGTATTTCCACAAGTCATGAAGAGGCTGCAGATCAAATTTTCATCTGTTTTCTGGGGCTTTTCCAGTTACTCTTCCCCCTGTTCAACTTTCCAGGCCTAGACCTTTCTTCCTGCTAGGCTTAGGGGAAAAAATACTTTTGCATGTTAAATGCTTTGTTATTTGCCAAAACGGTAACTTCATTTTTCTTTCCAGTATTTCTCATCCCACAATCATCCCTTCTGCTGTCAAACTACTTTACTCTACAATGACTCTTGAAGTTAATTTTCACTCAAATAGGAAAAAAATTTGTGAGATTTGTTTCTCAACTTTCATCCTTCTGCATCTTATTACTACCCTGTCTCTGATTCTGGGAAGTGGTGCATCAGTGGTCCTGCCACTAGAGACCCACCTAGTGTTTAGCTATGCTATTGCTTCTGCAAGGCCTGGCTGTAAAGTCTTTGGGGTTTAATGGTGCAGAATCAGGCTCCTGATCTTGTTCACCTTTCAGGATGAAATTCGCTGTGCAAAGTCACACTGAAAATGCCATCAGATTGCAGCCTACTGAACTACTTCTGGAGCAATGAATCTCAGGTGGGGAAAAAAATTAAGGATTTGTACATATTTTTTGTGCTCTAAGTGTACAAGACTCTTAAATTTGGAAAATGACATATTGCAGATAGGCTCTATTACCATTTTTAGAATCAAAACAACTTCAAAGACCGTCAAGTTCATCTGCAATGATAATATTTATTGTGGGTTTTCAAGAGAGGCCATGAACAAGTGCTCTGAACTTTAAAAGCAACCATGACAAATAATTTAAAGCAGAGATGTCAAGTGCTTTGACATCCAGGCCACATGGCGTTTACAAATAAAGACTGTGAGCCAGAGTGGAATTGCTCCCTTGGGTTGCGCGGCCTTTGTTTCCACGACCTACTGTGATCTGCTTGTTCAAGTGTACTGTACATTTCCTTTCTGTGTGAAACACTACTATTTCCAATTCAAAGAATGATTTAAAAGGTCACTATCCAAGCACGTTCTAAAATTCACAGGCTTAGTCAGCTTCTCTTGGAATTTTCTGTGGCCTATGGCATGAGGTTAATGATCCTGAAATGGAGGCATTTGAACAAATATCCTTCAAAGAACATGCTTTCCACCTGCTCCTCAAGAAGATCAGTTTAAGTTGAAAAGGTTCTCCTGACTTTTTGCCTTTACATGGAGCTTGAAAATTGGCCCCAGCCAACAGTACTCTGAATTTCTCAGGGAATAAAATGTAGGAAAACTGCTAAGGAGAATCCAACATCTTCTTAACAGAGGCCACAGTTTTATTTGGAAGAACTGTACCAAACAGGCCAGATATTTGTCTAGTTTCAAACTCAGAATTCCCTCCAGAGGCATACTTGTACATTCCGCAGTCTCTTCACCTCCCATGGATATTTTAACTCATGCACTTAAGAGGCCACTTCACTAAAGAGCACTCTTCACTAAAGCCATCTACATATAATTTTAGCAGGCAAAATAAAAGTCAGTACTCAAATAAACCAAATCCCCTACCCCAGGCTGCACACAGATTTCTACCCTTTTGCCCTAAATATGGGAGGAAGGACAAGGAGCCCTTAAATTCCTTAAAATTACCTAAGAGGTTTCTGAAATGGGAAATTTCTAATTATCCACATTATAAGAATCAGTGGACCAATTCTCACCCAGAATTTAGATTTTTTCATGTGACTTTTCATTTCTGTTTTAACTCCAGTTATTTTATGTATGAAAGATTAAATGGCCATTCTGTGATCAAATGAAAGGTAGCTCTTCAGCTAAAATGTTACAAAGCAGTAGAACTGAGTTTAATTACAGAGATGTGATAAGGCCTGTCAATAGTGCCTAAATATCAAACCCTAAATCCCAGTCACACTGAAATACCTCCCAAAAAATTTAGGAGTTCCATGAGACCCAGATTATACCTTTTGAGTTGTCTCTCTCTATTTGCTATTTATGCAGCATCCAAGATGAATAACCAAGATAGTACATCACCTGATCGGAAATGGCCACTTAGCAAGTTAAATAAAAATCATTAAAACAAAGATTTGGCACTAAAGAGCATCCAGGAGAATATCTGGCCTGTGTTTCAGTGGCTCTTGTTACAATTCATAAAGACAAGGCTTGCATTGAACAGAAGCCCTTCTCTGGCCTTTTCCCAAAGTAGCGATGTTTTCACAGAGAGGCACTAGCAGTTATTTTCTGTTACATGGGAATCCATGATATCATACCATAGACTATTATCCTTCCTAATTGAACTTGGAATGAAATCAGAGGACCAGAAATATCATCCACTTAAAGGGGACTTGACAGGGTAAAGTCCTGAGTTTGATAAAAATAAACATGTATTGAGTGGTAGGAGCACCACATCTGTCTTCAGCTTCACATTTAGCTGCAGATCATGAGCAGTCAAAGATCTGCTGATTCAGCCGGAGCTGACATGCAAAGTGAGTCAGAGAGAAATAGGTCAGAGGAAATGCTTATGTACAAGGAGTCCTTATGGCTCTTACATTAATACAAAGACTTTTCATGTTGCCAGGAGACTTGCCCCCAAAGACCAAGGATATTTTGTTTAGATGTATGGGCACAGTATTAATTTTTGCCAGCCTATATCCTTGTCACAGGATTACTGTTTACAACAGGGCTCTGAGGAAATAACCTGAAAATATCAATATGGTTGGCTTCAATCTCTATACTCTTTTCCTCACAAATTTTTCATATGTTCAAAACACTGTGTTCTCTATATAACACACAGATTCAAAGAATTACAAGACTTCTGTAAGGTTTTTTCTTTTTTCCCTAAGGAACAGTTAAATGTTTCCACGTGAACAAAGAGTGTTTTTAATACCAGTTAAAAGCACAAGTTTTACCCAACAGCTATGTAGAGTGATTGCTCCACAATATCTGCTGGGTGATTCTGAAGTGACAACTGGACTCAAGGTGGGTAAAATTGTACTAAATGAAAAAGGCAAAGACTGACTGGAAAACCATCTCAAAATATCAAAAATTAGAACTTGCACCAAGCATGTCAGAGTTCAAGAAGTATTTGGATGATGATCTCAGACCCGTGGTGTGATTCTTTTCCTGTGAAGGGCCAGGAGTTGGACTTTGATGATTCTTGTGGGTACCTTCTAATTCAGCATATTCTATGATTCTATAATTTTTTTTTAAATACATACTACATCCTTGCCCATTGCTCTTGATCTCCTTTAACAGAAGACAAAATTATTCCAACAAGCTATCCTTTTGCTCCCCCAACAGCATTGCCTCTGTATGAAGAAGACATCGAAATGGTAATTCATAGAGGTCAAACTAGTCTTCAGACAATGCAAGTCATGCACATCAATATTTCAGAAGGATAAATCAACAAAATAAAAACACAATGTGAAACTAGATTCAGCAAAATAACTGAATTTGTACTTCAAACTGGTTCGTCAGATGAATGGTATTCTAAAAGTGGAATGTATATCCCAGAATTAATCAGGAAATTTTCAAAGACTGCTTTTTGACAAAAAATGCCACTTTATTTTAGCCATGAATGTAAAAATAAAATATATATATATAAAATTATGTTTTGCTTCTTTCACCCAGTAATTTAATAATTTTTACAGTGACCTGTTTTCCATATCATGAATTCTGCTTTTAAGTTGCATAATTTTCATTTCAAAGCCTAATATATTCTAAGCTAAAAAAGTTAATGTGTCAGACAAAGCATTATATTCACAGAAAAAGTTTCTGTTGTCCAAAACAGGCTACAGTTTTAAACCTAAGCCATGAAAACACTGAGAATTTTAAGCATAGTTTCAGACATATTACAATTTTTTTCAAAATTTGCTGTAAGGCAGAGAAGTGATTCTGCCCCATTTTTAGTATGTAATCTGAATTACATTATTCATACCGTATTTCTGCAATTGCTCTACTAACAGCAGGCCTTTGATTTTCCTTTCATACTACTTTGTGTAACAGATAATCTGCAAGTGTGCACTTGGTGGATCTGGTTTGTTTTAATTTCCTTTTCTGTAAATGTGACCATCAGTTTCTGGGGAGATATTTAATTCACTACTACAAGCAAGCTCAAAATCAGACTTTCTTCCAAGTCATGTTGTAACAAGTTACATCAAATGGTATTATCAAACATTTTCTAAATCACAATAAATAGCTTAAAGGTGTTTCAACAATATTATGGCATTTGAAATTAGAGCAGATGGCTGTAGTCAACACCAGCTTAGTGAAAACTCAGTATTTTGGGTCTGTTGCAGTTCTTATTTACAAACATTTTGTTTTATTTTATATTATCTGAAGTTTCACATTTGAGTTTAAATTCAAGCCAACTTAAGGCTTTACTGGTGTTAGACTGACCAGTATGGAATGAGTTGAAACTAGTTTTAAACAAATTTGGTCCTAAACCTTAAAATTAGTCTCTTTAAACTTTGTGTAAATCACATTGGAATAAATCAGATTTTTTGGTTTGGACAACTTTTACTTCTGCTTCTAGACATGAACAGTAAAATGAATTGGATTCAGTTTTCATGTCACTGATTGGGGTTTTTTTCATATAATGAAATTACTGATTAATATGAGAAACAGTTCTGGCTTTTGAATTTTGCTATAAAACCTATTTGGGAAGGGAGTTTTGCTATTTTTCAGACACAAAGAGGAGAAAATTATGTTCTACCGACTTTCCAGATAGAGAAATATATTTGTGAATCTATTGTCTTTGTCTGATTTACAAGTTCAGTGTCTGAGAAGAAAACTGGACCAGAAAAATACTGAGTTTTAAGATTTTATAGCTTGCCCAATAGTTTCTTCTTGCCTTGAAACTGTAAACAGCTCATCTACTCAAATTCTTCCAAATTTTTTTTTTAAATGGTAAATTGGTTACTGTAGAATAACCAGCTTTCAGAAACACTTTATATTGCTATAATGATCACCCTTCTATTCAAACTATATTTTTAGGCTTTTACCAAAACAAATGTGTCCTGAAGTACATATTCAAGCACGGACATTGCAATGTTAGAGTCATAAGTCAGTAGTAAGAGTATAGAATGATTTTGTGTAATAATTGAACATGTGGCATTACTAATTTTAACATATTCAATATTGTCTGATGTTTCTACTGCATGACACACAAAAAAACCATGTGATGCAGGCACACCGGAAAATGAGTGGTCTGTCCATGGAGTTTTAACAGAAGTGCATGCAAGCCATCTCACTTCGAAAAGCAAAACAGAAAACTTCCAATTCCCACCTTAAAAACCTTCTGAAAGACAAGCATATTTTCTAACATTCTAGCTGCTGAGGAAAAAGACCATCAGCAAAGGTCCTTCACCCAGTTTTTGTTTTGCTTTCTTTTATGTAGACTGACCCTTTCTCTAGTATTTTAACTGAATTATGTGGGCACTTATTTCCAGAGGAGGTCTTGGCCTGCTGTTCTCAGGCAGGCAGAGGCTCTCAGGCTGAGCACAGCTGAACGCTGCTCCTGCCCTCCCTGCTGTTTCTGCTTTGAGTCCTCTCCCTGGTGGACACAGGGGCCGCTGCAGCCACTGGATCCTTAAAACCACTGCAATGGAAGTGAGTTGGATCCAGGGACTCAATGTGCACAGCAGATGCACAGCAGGAGGTTTAACTTCAGACTAGAGCTAGTCTGTCCCTGGGAATTTAACACCACTCAGAAAGCAGATGACATTGGAGAGGACCTAGAAGTATATCTACCACGTTAAGTTTCTCCAGAAATAATCGAGTCTGTGTGCTGTGAGACAATATGAGCCAACACACAGTAAGCCTTCTAAGACTGAGATTCACTTCTGAAGTGTTGCCCTGACATAAATGAAGGTGCTAGCATGGGCACATTCCAAGGTGCCTCACTCTGCTGCACTGGAGAGAGCATTGGCACTGAGTGTGACATTACTAATTCAAAGACAGAGTCCAGCAGCACGGAATTAGCTGTATGTGGGGCTCAGAAGTCTGGTAACAATCAGGTCACAGAAGTTTACAAAAAACAAGTTGGTTTTGTATTTTGCACTTGTCCAAGTGACCCCATGTATTTTATCAGATTGCCACACCAGGGAGCCACAGCAATTACTTGACCTTGTATGCTGAGAACGGGGATATGGTCTTTACAGACCAGGCGCAGTCCATTTGGCAGAAGCACAATGACATAAACAAAAAAAAAATCAGCTCAATGGTTCTCAAAATCTTTTAGTGTTCAACATCACCATGCAGCTAATGACTACTTGAAACAATATGCTGACTATGTCCTATTTTTTTCTCTTTCCTGTGTTACCTTTACTTTGAAAGCCAGTTTCCAAGCAGTGATCACCAGTAAAGTACATCACCTGCTATTAACATTTAGAAATTAAATCCTTCTCTGATGACTCAGTCGGCTGGAAAAGCAGCTTTTACTTTCCTACTGCACCATCAAATGAATTAAATTAACTTCCAGAAAGGATACAGGACTCTCTCTTCTGCATTTTTCAGCTACTGGCTGTCAACTGGGACTTGCAAGTGCTCAGTTTATCAGATAATTTTGGCTTCTCAGGAACCCTAAAATCTTTTTTAAAATTATACAGTGCCTCCTCATTAAACAGAAACACAGAGAGCAGAATACCCCAGCTACAGCATCAGAAGACAGAGGGTGAAGAAGGACAGAAGCATTGCCAGGAGGATTGATCAGTCAAGATCCAGCTATAGGTTTGCTGTGCTCAGGGAGCACTTACTGTATAGCAAAGATAAGGTGAAGTTCCCTTTTGTAATAGACCTTCCTCAATAACACATGACACTGAGCAATACTGGCAGAAAGACTTTGGTTGATGTTTTACAGGTTACATGGTAGCTCATCAGACTTGTATAACCTTAAATGGTTTAAGATTATACGGAACTTTTCGCACTTCCAACAAAAAATATAGAGACAACAATTTTTGCCAAAGTGCATCTTCATTATTTGCCTATTGTTTATATTGAATATATGCATATACCTACAAATTAGAAATTGCTGGGATAGGAGACTGGTAAATCAAACTTCAAAACAAAACACATTGAAACTCAAGCCACATAGCCTGTGCTGGTGGCTATGCCCCCTAATGGTCATCATTACCCAGTGTGGACAATCCATGGACCTGGCACAAGCTTTTTCTTTCTCGCCTGCCATCACCCACAAATCTGAGATCCATCTCCTTTCATACCTGTTTTCAGTCACTGGATGGTTCTGAACTCTTTACCTGTGTTTCTGAATTACATGTGGGTGATACTTAGGTGGGGTTATTTTCCAGGCTGTAGCAGGTATCTTATCATATCATTTGTCTGTTTTCCTTTCTTGCATGGATGCATCTTTTTGTCTCAGACAAAAGCAGCCCTTAGCCAAGAGGTGACCATCAGCAAGTTGGTCATAGTTCTTGGACCTCAATTTTCAACCCGCACCCATATGTTCAAGGTTTTCACTGTTATCTCATGTTTCAACTTCACATCTTAACAGGATAGCTGGTACCAAGCAAGTTCCAATTCACACAGCAAGCTCACACAGTAAGTTGGTACAAGCCCTGGCTGGGGCTTGTGTAGTTTCCATAAGGCACTTTTAGCATCATAAGGCACTTGTCCTGCTACTAGCAACAACAATATTGTTTGTACTGGAACACTGTGTACAAAAATGCTTATAGATTTGTTCCAGTTATGCTATATTGGTGTGTTCATGTCTGGGTTCAAAATATGCTAATATTACTTAAATCCTTCTTAGCCTGTTGGTACCTTGCAGGTACAAAAGTTCTGTGCTAGGGCTTCACCGTCAAGGTTGAAACATGGACAGTCAGCAGGTCCTGTTTTCCAGCATTTTGTGGTATCCATGGGAGCAGTGGGTGTTTCTGCAGAGAAATAGCTCACTATTAGTTCAAAATTAAACGCTCGTGGCCATTAGCTGGAGAAGAAAGATGTTTGTGAAGTACAAGCCACCAGCAGCCTTGCTGACTATCCAAAGTAATAAGAAAATGGACTTCAGGGCAGCAGATGACTCCAGCAGACCCACGGACCAGGGAGGAGGGGTCATGTGAGATATCATGTGAAACAGCTTCTGTTTGTGCTGATGCAATTTTCCTTTTTGCACAAATACAAATTGTTTTTAAACATCCTTACCTCTTGTTATTATAAAATAACAACAATTTGCTCTGAAGCACTAGGATTTCCTTGAGAAGAAACAATTATAGCAATTTTATAGTCTTCCCAGGTCTTTAAATCCCTCATTAATGATGACAGTGAATGCTACTGTGCTTGCTCATTTGTTTGCTAGCTTAAGGACTGTGCAACCATTAGTTTGAATTTTTTCCACTAGGACTTAATCCTTGGTCCAGGGAAATGGCACTGACTGAAGATAGAGTGATAATTTTTTCTCACCCCTTCTCATCCCAGTGAGCCAGGAAAGTTACAATAGCCATTCTGGGTGCTTTTTCTTGCTGCAATGTTTTGGGGAGAGCAGGCAGGGGTTCAGGATGAAGCTTTTCCATATACTTCACATGTAGGAAGATATACACTAAACTAAACACTGTGTTTGCACTCTTGGACTGCCTCTGTAGATCTGAAAGGGCATTTAAGTCTTCCTCTGTAATGCTGAAAATGCACAGAACTAATTAAACTGACAAAAAGCAACACTAAATTAAGTTACTGAATCACTACTTAGGCAAGCAATTCCACCAGCAATGTGAAGTGTGTAAAGCATCACTTATGTAGTTAAGAGTTATTATTTTAAAATAAAGTTACTGGGCTAATAAAGCACAATGTACCTTTAGTGAGTCCATGTAGCATTTTAACCTCTTTTCTTTTCACTTCCATATCTTTGATAATTCTTTCCCTCAAAGTATGTTCTCAAGTCTGGACACACTTGATGTCAGAGTGATACGATGGCAGATACCTAATCAAAACAAGCCAAACAGGCAAACTGTAACTTGAATTTGTATCTTAGGTAAGGGAAGAAAAAAATATTGACGACTTAAGAATAAGAAAGGCAGTAAGTAGAAATGGGAAGTGTATAAAAATTTTTTAAAAGGCTGTTTTTGAAAAAAACTTATTTCTGGAGAAGCCAGGGAGTACAGGGATAAAGAGAGAAAAGGGGAAAGAATGGCAATAAATAATCTCTTCTTGTTCCCATAATAATTGCTTTACCTGAATGCAAAGTTGCAAAGTTGAGCTTGGAGACAAAGCCAAGTTACTTAAGGGGAATAAGAGGAAAAGAAAAATTACTGCACCTGACGTTGAAACAAATTTCAGCATATGCTTGATGGATTTTTAACTGTGTAAACAGGGTCATCTTTATCCCAGCATGCTGGAGGAACATGAAACTACAAGTATGACGGCAAGGTCTGAGCTGAGGTAGCAACAAATTTACTTCTCATCCTCAAGAAAAGTGGTGGGAGGATGTCCAAGCAACGGGGCAAGAATAGGTCTCATCAGAGATGTACAGCCTGCACCTGTGTGCTAAGTGCTGTGGAAAAGGGCTGCACTGGCCACAAAACATAATCTAACCCCCATCAGCAACTTTGTACTGGGATTTGGTGTGGTTTGGCTCATCCCAACAGGGTAATAAAGTTCTTGAACTTTGATCTTGAAGGGGATGCTGAAGCCTTTCTCCCTACCTCTTAACCAGCTGTGTCAGCAGCCTAGTGGCTCTCTGCACTTACGTGAATCCTGTTAGCAAGGGCAACTTCCTAAGCTTCAGCTGGAACCCAGCAACAACTCCACCACAGGTAAAGTAGCCTTTCTGCACCAAAAAAGAGTGATGGAGAACTGGATCTACCTAAGGAAGAGTGATAAGGCACAGAATCTGTTGGTCTCTGATCACTTGCTTGGAGGGTCTGCTGATTGTGACACAACTGAAGATATTTGTCCCCCAGCTCTTCCCTCCCCCAGCCATAGCCTGCAGCCCCATTAGCTGAGTTGAGACAGCTGTTCAGCAGAGCAGTCCTGCAAAAGGGGTCCCTGAAGCAAGCTGACTCACACGGCTACTGAGAGCCATGCAAAAATCCTGGAGACTGAAAACAGCCACATAGTAGGGACCAAATGCAGAACTGTACCAGGATGAAAACTCCCTAAGAGCCATCCCTTCTCCTCAATCTGTTGAGACATTTTCCTTGGAGTCAGCAGTAAGAGCAAAGATGAAAACCAGGATCCCACCTCTCTCTGGGGAGTTTCCATCTGCCAGGCCTGGGAGACAAACTTCCTCTTGTTATGTCAGACTCCGATCCCTTGAATCTTTTCCTCCTCTCTGAACAGTGGTCCAGCCATTTCAGACCCAGACGTTTTGTCAGAGGAAAGAAGGGTAAGCAGCAAGGCTAGATGTCCCTTGGGGTGACTCAGGGGTTCATAGAACACAACGACCTTATGAGGAATGTGAATAAATCATAGGAGGAGATAGCACACATCCTCATGATCTTCAGTGTGATCTTCATTATCTTAACAGATGCTAGATTTTTATCATTGGTGCACATGTACACTAAGAGTTTATTTCTAATTCTAATTGTCTGCAGTGGACTTTTACATTATGTCAGTATTTTTCAAACATTTACACAAGAGATTTTTCCCACAACATCCAACATTTCCTGTTTGAATTCCAGTGACCTTAAATGCTGAGAAACTCCTTAAATAGCTTGTGGTGGGTGACAGAAGCTCATGTTTTTATTTCAATGAAAAAAGATGCACATCTAGTGAGGACCGTCTACTCATGCGATACGAAACACTGGGGGAAAAAAAGTTCCAGTTTAGCAGTAATACAAAATAAAGTGAGTCAGGTCTCATGCTGAGAAATTACATTACTTTTTTATTGTGATGCAAAATGTGTATTTTCTTATAGTGATTCCAATATGTCAAAATCTAAGTTCAGATTTATACATTCACTCTCTAATAGCTCTGTTAGCTATTAGAGTTCAAGATCTGTGGGTAATATACAGCAAGTTTTTCTTTCTCTTTTCTTAATTCCAATTGAAAAGTTATTTATATTTTTAAAGATTTCTTTCCTTTATGCCTAAAAGCAATAATTGTTTCTGTGCTAGTAGCTACTTATAGCATTACCAAACAAATGGAAAACAGCATTCCAACTTGCCAGTCAGCCACACCATCCTTACATCAATGTCTCTTCTTCAAAATCAATGATGTGACACCACTGTAAAATCAGGATCAGCTTCTCTCAGCTCATATGCTGAAAGTTAATGACAAAAATAGAAAATCATGGAAGTGATCAACCACTTCCTATCACTTGGTCTGTACTATGGAGGCAAAGGGTGCCACCAGCACCTGCCAATAGTGATTAACTCCTATGAAATTGTCTTCTCAGTAGTGAGTTCAGCAACGTGATCTCTGGCCTAATTCACCACTGCTCAAACCGTGTTGAAATCACAATAGTAGAGGGTTTTACTAAATAAAACTGTCAGTGGCCAGCAACACCAGCCCCGCCATGCACTGCCTGGTATCAGACACTGGGCAAAATTTTCAGTAGAGCTGAAGAGTGATGAGAAAATGTGACAGGCACATGTTCAACAATGCTGCAGTTTGCCTGAAGAGGACCACTGCCCGTGCAAGAGTAAAAGGGAGTAGAAAGTAAGTCCTTTACTCAAACATGAAATGATTGTTCAGCTACAGTTAAGGTACAATGAAGTGCCAACAAGGGAGAGATGCTGTTACCAGAAAAAAGAAGGAAAAATATGCTGTGTGTAGTGAAAACATAGCAAAATTTCTCACAATCCTCCTGCATGTGCCCTCTCCCTCTCTTTCTTTTCTTCCAGGGCGTTTTCCCTTCCTTCATATTTGACATATCATCCTCTTAAGGAAGAACTCCTGTCTGTTCCTGTAGCCTTGTAAGTGGTGTCATTTACATGTGGCTCACTCAGCTTTTCTTTTACACCCTTTTGTCCTCTTCTGGGTAGTGCTGTCCACCCAGGCAGGTGTTTGCACTGCTCCAAAGCTGCCCTGGCTGGGAGGCTCTCCTGGCTGGTCTTTACAGCACACACTATTTTGGCAAGTCAATAGAAAATATTTTTCAAGTGATGCAATTCGCTCATTCTTCATTCTTCATTTTACCCAACTTTTCTGTTTTCTGACAAAAGCCTGTGAAAGGGAGACAGCATGTCAGAGGCAAAGAGGCCAGAATGACTGCCTGTGGTATCTTACATAGGACAGTCCTACTAAAGCCATAGAGAGTGACATCATAACAAAGTCTGATCTTTTTCTGCTTTACAGTGTTGTCATGCTGTTAACTGATATTTAGTTAGACAGTTCTTCTAAACAACACATCCTGTTCTGCAGTGTTTGTGTCTATCTCATCTTTGAATGTGCACGGTGTTTATCTGTCTAGACCTCTGTCATTTTGCCAGTCTTCTTCCTCTTTCTTCTCTCTCTGTCCTCTGAAAAATTTTAAACCCATTGGTCAACTTCAGTCAATTTCAACTGCAGTAAGAATCTCACAGGTGTAGCAAGTTTAAGCAGCCAGAGAAATAAATTCTATTAAAATTCCCGTTTATACAAGAATAAGTTCTAATCTGAACTAATTCTAGTATATTAGGGCTTTGTAGAGCTTATTACAACTCCCATTTCCTTCCGTTGAGGGAATGGCTACAGGCTCAGTCCCTTCCAGGAACCTGAGGATTAACACTGTACTTCTGTTTTGTTATGGTTCAACTTCGCAGCTGGTAAACTGTAAACAAAAACACTCCTCTGTTTTGCAGGTAAGGAAGAACTCATAAAAACCTGCAAGGCATTCAGATGTTACCTTAGTGAGGAGGGACATATAAATACCTAAAAAACACAACTCATATTCCCAGTGTCAACACTAACTTAGTTTGATTCACAGTTTTGTTCTTCTGCATTAAAATTTCCCACCCTTGCCCAAGAAAGGAAAAAAGCCCAATTCTTAAAAAATAATGTTAGAAATCAGGTGCTAATATATTTGTTCTCATAAGATCAGTATTTTTCTGGTTCTGATGGAAACCTTGCTATCAACGTGTAGAACTACAGAATCATTAAAGCTGGAAAAGACCTCCAAGATCATCAAGTCCAACATTCAACTGAATACCATTGTGTCCACTAAACCATATTGTGAAGTTCTATGTCTACCTTTTTTTTGAACATTTCCAGGGATGGTGACACCACCACTTCCCTTGGCAGCCAGTAACAATGCTTAATCACTCTTTCAGTGAAGAAATTTTTCCTAATATCCAACCTGAACCTCCCCTAGTAAAACTTGAAGCCATTTGCCCTTGTTATACCAGATTTGTATAGTATAGCCTCTCTGTATTTCCATATATATATATATACATATATATATATCCACACACATATATATATTAATAAATATAAGATATTTCTGTTTTCAAGAGCTGAAAAATGTTACAGAACAGTTTACTCAGTTTAAACTCACTGGTAATATAGTCTTAGGGAATAAGAAGATGTGGATATAAATAAAATAAAGACTTCCTTCTGGAGCATTTTTTTCCTAAAAACTGAACTACTGTCCAACATTTGCTCAGGAAGAATCAAAGACATCTGTTAAGGACAACCATTTTTGTGTTGCTTCCAGCCTCATGTGTGCTAGTGTTCTGAGTGGAAACAGGAGAAAGCATAAATAAACCATAAAGTAATTAATTGCAAATCAGAGTATATGCAATACAGAGATAGAAATTACCCAGTTTACTGAAAATCAGTCTTCATAAAATTGAGCTACTACTGCTCTTGTAAGGAAGTGAAAGCAAAGAATAATGCTCTGTAATATTAATTCAGTATATTCAGGAACTACTTAGCAAGAAATAGGGCCTCATTAAGGCACTGACCAAATTTATAAGTGCAGCTTTTTTCATAATTATGATGAAATAGGATAGTGGTCAATCCAGTATTATTGATTGGTTAAAATTTATGGAAGTGTGAGATCACCAGAATTACTCAAGAGAAGTATTTAGCACATGAAACTGATGAAGATGAGCTTGTAATAGTTAAAAGCAAGAAAACAGTTGAGCAAACCCAATGGATATTGATGGAGAGAAAATCAAATTTTATTAGGGCACAAAAAAGTTCTGAAGACATTACTAGTAATGAAATCCTACAACTTCAGGAGGTCCAGTAAATCTTTTGTAAACCTTTGGCAACTCAGCCAGTAGCATTAAAAGAACACTAGGACTTGATCCTTCCTCTCTATTTTCTTAACGTTTAAAACCACCCCTTTTTTAACCTCCTTTCACAGTAAGATTAAGTAAACATGGGATAGGATCCCATAAATATTCTCTTTTATTATTCACAGTACAGGAAAACTGTAACAGTAAAACTAAGAACTATGGACTTAAATGGCTGTAAATGCAACAATGTTCGGAATCATACCCTTTGTATTTCCATGCTGCATATTACCAAACCATTACAGTAGGAGATCTATCCAGTATAGTATATCCTCAGATGTTGCCTCCACATGGTTCACAGTACAATTTTAGGCATGGCAAAAGCTGGATATGTAACATTTATTTTACTTGAAGCCATCTCTTTGAACATCTTTTTGGTCTAAATGTGCTACTGAGATATTTACTGGAGAGTTGGTACTCTATCTTTACAAACACTGGCTTAGATTCTTACATAAGGAATTGGTATTTCATTTTCAGTTGGGCCAATTCAGCTGACCAAGCACCAGATTCAGGTCTACATGTATGTTTATCACTGCTCTTCCTATAAGAAAATTATCAGGCTGAGTGAAATCAACCACAAAGGATGCAGCTAAGGGTTAAATATTGTCCATCTGCACTGAGAATCACTTAGGTTGCCCTATTCTGCTGCAATAGAAAAGTAATCAAATTACATAGCAACTTGTTTCCAAAACTATTTGAATGTCAAGGTCCCCGCAGAGTTATTCATCATGGATCTGATAACTATCTGTGCTCCTGTTGTAAGTACGAACAATGTGAGGCCCTAGGCAACTTGCAGCCATAAGAACCTGGACAGCTACTGTCTCTGGATGTGTCCCACACTATTCTGAGTGGTCTCCTAGATGTTTAGTGATGCTTATTAGTGACTACAGTAACTTCAGTTGACCTGATGGTAAAATGCCTGACCCTACACTGAGATGGAAGTGGTAAATATCTGCATAAATTTATTGCTATGAGCAGGATTAAGGACCTGCACAGGTGGATCCTTTCGCTGGTTCCGGATACAATGAGCTAGACTTTCTTGAACATTATTAAAGCAGCCAGTCAGTAGCATCATTTCTCGACTGAATGCGTGTGTGTTGGCAGTCCGTTTGTGTTATACATTGTTATCATGAGACTGGAGTGGATTACATAAACTGAAACTTACATAAAAATAATAATTTAGATTAGGTTAAAGAGCCACCTTCTGCCTTCCTCCTCTACATCCCTGTAAACAGCTGTAGGTTTTGCTGAGATTCTGTCTCTCCTTACAAAGAACAGCTTACACTGGTGAAATTTTTAAGGACGCCTCTTTCTTCTTCAACTACCATGTCCCAGCTCATCTTATGACTGTATTCATTAATGGTGTTTGCTTGGAAGCTGCAAGGCTGCCATAGCCTCATTGAAAAACCTAGCTTAGAGGATTTCGTGTTCCTCTCATCTTCTACAGAAAAATCCTTGAGATTCAACTTTTTTGAGGCAAATATTATCTTCAATGAAGTAGGGTCCAGTATGAATAAATAAATACATAATGTGTCAGAAAATTGTTTGGGATATTTACTATCATTTCTCCTATTCTTCCTCACTTTACTTTGTTCATTTCTTCCACAGCATCACCCTACTAATCTCTTCCTACTTGTTTAGTCTAGTCTCTATTGTCTGATTCACCGTACTTCTGGATTTTGTGTGTGGGCATAGTGATCACCTACTTTTCCAGGCACAGAAACCTACAGCAGCCTCATGTGGAGAATCACAATCATTACCATTATACCTGTCAAACACAGCATATATTCAAAACAGGGCAATCTCTTGGGTGAGCAAGTTCAAGTTGAAACAAAAGCTTTAATGAAATATGAAATGTTGCCTTTGGGTACATCATCAAATTTAATCATGCACTTAGTGGAAAATATGCACTTGGTCTGTCTCAGACTGGAGAGTGCAGCCTTTATGGAGCTCTCCAATCACTTGTTTCATCCCCTAAAAAGCAGCTCCATTCAGAACACGAAGTATGAGCTAGTCGTTTACAGCTCAAAGCACAATTAATGTACCCAAATCAGGGGTGGGTTTCCAAGCCGTGACTTTCAGTTGGTCTCACATGAGGGAATGAGAAATACTTAAATCCTCCTCCTTTTCCCCTCAAGGTTCAACAGCCCTTCCTCCTGGCTGGTCTAGGTATACTCTAGAGAGGAGACTCCCTCAAAAAGCACAGGAGGGAGCAGGCACCAAGGCCAGGACAGAAAGAGCTCCTCCTATTTCTAAGAGCTCGACTCACGCACTGTAGATGCTGAGTGAGGAAAAGTAAAGCTGGTCTCAGAGATCAGTTCAGTGATTCCTCTTGATTTATTCCTGTACTTGCCTCTGAATAACAATCTGATTATGCATTACTAACTTTAAGGTTTCCGTGAGTTGTAACTAAACTGCATGTTTCTTATTTTCTGGATACCTGACAAGCTGCTCCAGGCTCTATTTTTCTGAAGCACTAGGCATTTCCATCTGTGTTATATAATACAAAGTATTTTGAAAAGGCTTAGTCTTTAGCAGACAACTCTGTGTGTCTCAGTCCCCAAGATGTGCAATGAGGATAAAAATACTGCTTCCAACAGTATTTCTTGAAACTAAATTAGTATGTTAGAAAGTCTTACATTTCTTGTGATGGTTGCGATGGAAGCAGCACAAGAAAAGTATTTGTTTTATTTTCAGAGAAGTGTATAGTAAATATAGGACAAGGCCATAGCTTGATCAATTAATATAAGACAAAACAGTGATCAGTGTAACACAGTCAGCACATCTGGTCCACTGTATGAGGCAGTGTACCTCTGCAAAGAGAATATACTGTCATGAAATATTTAGTCATGCACACAAATTTTCAAGTGACTTGCTCTACGGCTTTTCCAATCTGATCATTTAATAAAAATATCTATGTAGACACTAATGCAGAACTATATAGAGAATTGTGTACCTATATACATACACAGTCATCTATACATATAGATTCAGAACACTTCACAAAATCTTTGCATTTTTACTTTTAGCATTAAAAGCTACCATAACTTTTCCTGTCCTATAATACTGACATTAGTATATCAAAGGCTTCCTCTGCTGCAGCTCCTATACATGCAGTAGCTTTTGGGTTTTTTTTAATCAGACTTCTTCTTTTCAGAGGATTTCTACAAGCATTTCCTTTTTTGTATTCCTGTAATATTTTAATACTCAGACTATTGGGAGGTGAAAAATGAACCTCACAATTTTCATGTTTAATGACACATACTGTATTGAGGCAATGTTTTATTAAATGTGCTGTTAAAAAAAAAGATTAATTGTATGTATTTCTGTAGTAATTTTATTTTAAATGCAATAATTTTAATTTTTTAAAAATTCTTTGCTTCAGGGGCCTGCTTGTAAGTTCCACTAATCCTTCCATTTTTGGTGCTTTATTTGTTTGAATTAGGAATGATTCACATAAGGTACAAGTATCTTTAAACTATCACCGGTATTTTGACAAATCAGTGTTAGCTGGGAAGTCTTCAACAAGATTCTCTGTTCGCATGATGCTACTGTCTGGGGGGTTCTGGGATTTGATGACAGATTTTGTTCAAGTAAACGAATGAACATACAAAAACTGTTATTCACAATAGCTATAAAACTGGTGGACAGGGGAGGACAAACCCTTGGGAGAAAATTACAGCAGTGGGAAACTTTCCCATTTATGCAAAGTCAAATGAGAGCTCATGAGGAATTTTTTCCCAACATCAATAATTTTCAAAGTGGCAACCTGTGTGTGTAAGAAAAGCGTAAAAGGATATCATTTAATGCAGGGTGCCTGTAACAGACACTATCATATGGTTTAACCAATTTGGTTCTCTCTTTTCTGAAGATCTGTGAAAATTTGATTTGGAAACCAAAACATCCTGCATCTCTCTAACCAGTGCTACCAAAAAAACCTCATCTCCTGTCTTTTCTCATGGCATCCTTTCCATTTGTGCAACAGATTCAAACTTCTTGACCGCACCTTCATAATTCTTCAAGGACAGTGCTGCCTATAGTCTAGTTTCCAGTTCTGCCTCATCCTTCACCTCTCTCCATCTCTCCCTCCTGCTCAGTCCTCTCCTTGATATCTCTGCACCTTCTTTTGCCCTTTGTACCTGTTTTCAGTCATGGAACAGATTCCCAGTCCCTCTCCATTCGGCAATTTTCTATTTCTCCATACTAGGTCCTTAAAAATTCACTGTCTTGCCTTCATGACTCACCTTGGACTCCCAGGTTAATGATAAGCCCCTTATGATGGTCTGGCTTCTATTTGTTCAAATGAGATCATCATCAGCTCAGAGCAAGGACTTCTCTGTCATGACGTTAATCCTAATGTGGACATTATCCAGAATTAGCCAATTTCTGTACTAGTAAGCCTGAGAGGATACAGAAGAGTACCTGAGTACTGACTGGGGGGAGCAGGACAATAACCTTGTAAGGAAAACCTCACTGGCACAAATATACGCTTCAGTTGTGAGTTATTGCTCCATTCTCTCTCTTTCACAGGAACTGGCTTTGATGGACAGGCTGAGATCACAAACTAGAAAGACTTAACAAAATAGCAAAGGCAAGAAGCAGAGATAAATAAAAGCAGGAGATCATTCTCTTCGTGTGGATCAGGTGGTTTCAACATTTGTCAGAGCACTGAGGTGGCAGAGAGATGAAGAGAGCTCAGCCAGGGACAAATACGTGTCAGGTGTCTAGCGAACACATTTAGTTTCATGCCAGTGTAAACATTTTAAGGGAGTATGACGTATGTGAGAACACAGGGTGCCCTGACCCTATCTAAATCAACAAATGGCCATCAGTTTTCATTACTTTCCCCCCTCCAGATATCTCCATGCCAAGCTCTAGGAAATCTTATGCTGCCCAATTCATCCTTTCCTCCCCAAATCCTCTTCCACAGGAAATGGTGGATGTGGGAGGCACGTGGAATCAAATTAGTTTGGAAAGCAAGAGCAGAGTGAGTCAGCATTTGAGAATATCCAGCTGGGGGAAGCTATGTCTGCAGCAGGGCCTGGGAAGGCAAGGAGGAGCACTGGCTCCCTGAGCCACCTCCCCCAGGACTGCCAGGGCACAGGGACACACGAAGCTGGCGCCTGGCACCAAGCAGAGGACATCTATGGGGAGCACAGCTTTCATTTGGTCTCAGCTCTTAGCCGATTGCTCCTGCCCGAAGTTGATTCCCTTGGAGTAAAATAGCCTCTGCAGGGCCTGGGCACTACTGCTGTGCTTTTGCCACTTCTCAAACACCCATGGGATCCTACTCCATGTGTCAAAAGTGATTTTGAGATCTCTTGTGGGGTTGCAGACCTCAGGTTACACTGAGCTTCTGAAGAGCAACTGAAGAACACAGATGAAAAATCAGCAAATAAATAGAAAACAACACAGCAAACAGGCTTCCAAAATCTTCTAAACCTGGTATTTTTCAATAGAAAACTGTTGGCCAGAAAGGTTTCTAAAACTTCTTTAGCTCCACCTAATTTATTTATCTATGCTTCACTAGCAATAAAAGATACTTTTTTAATATCTCTATGAACCACGTACAGAAGGTTATTTAACAAACACTTTAAAATGCTTTCAGTATTCCTGAAGAAAATTCTTGAAAAGGTGTGTAAATTAAGAAACAAGGAAACATCCCTCTACCTCAAGAATTGAATCAACTCACTATTCTCACAGCAGTAAAGGATGCAAATAATCACTGTGTCATAGAGGTGCCATCCACAACTTCTGCAATACTTTTTGTGTTTGTTTTATACCTAAGAAACTTGATATTTTCTGAAGATCAACCTCTTCAAAAAAGCCTTATGCAATTTACAAGTGGACCAAAGGGATCAGCTGAGATTTGCCTATCCAGCAACAAGAACAATCACATATTTACACAGCAGACCTGATTCCAGAATAATCCTGACTATTTTAAACTACACAAGAACATACTTTACTCCCATTTAAAATGGGTTTTGAAAGTTTTCTCTCAAAAAAAAACCCCATTTCTTAATCTAAGCTAACATGCTTCAGTGAATTGCAAGGCTCTCTACCATGAAGCAGGCCTAAACAAGACACATATATCCTTCCTTCATATCCTTGACTTAGAAAATTTCCATGCAGGAAGAGCCTGTATTCCAAAGAGTTTTTCCCCTTAAATATAATCAGGAACAGCTCACATTTGGCTCAAGGTAGTAATGCATATCTGTAAGCTTTCCTTGCCCCTGGATGGCTTCTAAAAATCGCACTTTGAGCAAGAAAATGAGCACTTCTTTTCTGTTGTAATTTGAGAAAGCAAGTCTGTAAATAATTGAACCATATCTGCTGTTGATGACATTAACTGCATCTATTAATGAATCCATACACACAATTACTGTCTTCAGTAACTCTATAAGTAGTGATGTAGAAAAAGACAGAGGTTTTTCAGTGAACAACATCAACTATTCAATAAAAGTATATTTGATTGTCTCCAAACCAGCTGCGGAATTTTCCTATCCTTTTAAATCTACTTTCATTACAGCCCAGAAAATCAATTAAGCCCAGGCTTTCTCTAAGTATCATTTCAAAAAGTTATTGACAAACGCACCAAATAAAAGCTTGTCCCATATATTTTTCAAAGTCAACAAAAACATACAGCCTTTTAGGTTTAAAATTCTTTTATAGCTACTTCTGTGGAGTAGCTTAACCTCAGCTGATTCAATTCAATAGAGATTTCACTTTGTAACATAGCTGGAGCACACTCTATGCAACTCAAAGGAACACCTTGCCCCAAAATGTCCAATACTAAATTTAATTAAATATTTCGGCTAAAAATCTTTTGCCTTGATTGACTAATCAGGGGTCCTAAACTGAGACTTCAGCTTCAAGAAAAATACCTCCTTTGGGTGTCCACCTGCTCCAGTGTGGGGTCTCCCACAGGCTACATGTCCCACGGACCTCCCTGGGCTCAGGGGCACAGCTGCCTCACCATGGGCTGCTCCAGGGGCTGCAGGAGAATCTCAGCTCCTGTGCCTGGAGCACCTCCTGCCCCTCCTTCTGCACTGACCTTGGGGTCTGAAGGGCTTTCCCTCTCACATATTCTCACACTCCTCTCTCTGGCTGCAGGTTGTCTGACAGAATTCGATGGCAGTTTGTCTGATATTAATCCCAAGCAAAAGAAAATTGCAAGTTCTACAAGGGATTTGATTAATACAGAACACGAATAGCAGGTTTCTTCCTCATCTCAAATATATGATCCCAGAGGTGCTACCACTGTCACTGGTGGACCCAGCCTTGGCCAGCAGCACATCCATCTTGGAGCCAGCTGGCATTGGCTCCACTGGACACGAGGGAAGCTTCCAGCAGCTTCTCACACAAGCCACTCCTGTAGTCCCCCTGCAGCCCCCCTGCTACAAAAACCTTGACACACAAACTGAATGCAGTATTTTAGGATTATAGGCACTAATCAATCATTCATTTCCATTAGAATGCAGGAGTTACTTCTGCTTATGTCTTGTAATTATTAATTTAAAAGGACAGAAAAGAAGTGGAAATAAATAGTTGAACCATCTAAAAAGGCATTAACAAAAGAATATAAAGCAAAATATGAAAAATTACATTGCTGAATTCCTTCAAATATTTCACTAGAAAATAGAGTGTGCTTTTTCTTCTGATTGCAATTTCCGGATAAGAAAGAAGTCATTAAAATTGTAATAGCTAACAGGATTTGCACAAAATATTCTTTTCTATTGCTAGGACCTTCTCAGCTTTTGTACTCTGGCCTGCTGAATTCTGTATATTTCTCGGCATTTTAGAGGACTGCCGATGTGTTTGGATAAGAATTAAACCAGAATGCTAGAAAAGTTTGAAAAATATTTAAACTTTCAACAATGCAGGACCTTATTGAATATTATGAGGCAGAAATAGCTGCAAATACAAAATGAATCTGTTGTCATAGGCAGGAGACACACAATATGAAGCCTTATTTTTTAAATACTCAGTTTTGTACTTGTATGCCTGTGTTGAGTTCTCAGTTTCATAACTCATGTATTTAGTTTTGCAATCCAAAAAAAACCACAGAAGAAAAATATAATTTCTATTTTACATCTGTTCATTGTAGAAAATTAATTGGATTTTGACATTTTTTGTCTGTAGCTACATACCACAAAATAGCTGACACTGGAAGAATTTACCTCATTTTCCTGCATATCTCAGAGTTTCCCCAACCCTGTTTCAGTCGAGGGATACAAATCTGTGTTTTTAACACATGGTCCAGGAAAAGAGGCACAAGGAGGGGAGGGTAAGATCTTCTCCCTCTGCACGTTGGGTGGGTACACGATGAACTCAGAAGTCCTGATCTGATGAGTGCTCTGACCAGCACCTGGTCAAAGCGTGCTCCAATGCCTGCCTAGGAAATGCTGTGTGCTACTTCATGGAAACTCAGGTGCATCAGAGGAATGAGGGCCTGGCAGGCACCCAAGAGCAAGAGGAGTTAAGCACAGTGGCACTGAATCACAGCCAAAGTTTATCCATCCCATCAAAACTAGGAAGTGCTTCCCCCATCCAGCTCTATAAATGCAACTTCTGAGCACTTACAGAAGATTACCCACCCCACACATTCCCGTTACACAGTCTTCATCCAAAGGTCCATCTGAGCAAGCCTCACACCTGATGGGAGCCTAGAGCAGATGTCTGTGCAGCCCATCAAGGTAAAACAAGACTTAGTCCCCAGAAACCTCTGCTGCAGAGGCTCCCTGATTGCCCCTAGTGACAATGTGTGACCATAATAGCACCAGGGGAGGTTTAGATTGGATATTGGGAAAAACCTCATCACTGAAAGGGTAGTCAAGCATTGGAACAGACTACCCAGGGAAGTAGTGGAATCACCATCCCTGGAAGCATTAAAAAACTGTGCAGATGTGGTTCTTAGGGACATGGTTTAGTGGTGGACCTGACAGTGTTAGGTTAAGTGGTTGAACTCGATTATCTTAGAGGTTTTTTCAAGTATTAATGGTTCTGTGATTCTATGCATTCATCTTCCATGAATCCATCCAAGCCTTTTTTGAATACATGCAAACTTTTGCTGTCTTTAGCAAACTTTTATGTGTGAAGATTCATTGCCACAAGACCCTGTTTCCTAGTGCTAAATATAAAATCCCCCCTAAAGCACAGCACAGCACTTCACACAGTAAATAATGAAAACTGCAGTACATGGAAATCCTGACAGGCAGTGCTCTGAGGGTTTTCTCATGGAATGAAAACACCAGTGACCACAGTTCTGGGCTGCAAAGAGAACACAGAGCAGGCTGTGCCTCCTGCCATCCCCTCCATTCTGGGCTGGTGTGATGAAGGGAGGTAACGTGACACCACAGCTGGCAGAGACTTGTACGCAAAATTCACTCAGAGAAAGAGGAGAAAAATAGAAAGAAGTAAAGACAGAAATGGAGGGGAGGGGAGGAGAGGGGAG
>VZRL01002658.1:1449714-1468225 GCA_013397895.1 Origma solitaria | reverse complement strand
GGGGAAAGGAAAGGAAAGGAAAGGAAAGGAAAGGAAAGGAAAGGAAAGGAAAGGAAAGGAAAGGAAAGGAAAGGAAAAAGGAGAGGAAAAAGGAGAGGCAAGGCAAGGCAAGGCAAGGCAAGGAAAGGAAAGGAAAGGAAAGGAAAAAGGAGAGGAAAAAGGAGAGGAAAAAGGAGAGGAAAGGCAAGGAAAGGCAAGGAAAGGCAAGGAAAGGAAAGGCAAGGAAAGGCAAGGAAAGGAAAAAGGCAAGGAAAAAGGCAAGGCAAGGCAAGGCAAGGCAAGGAAAGGAAAGGCAAGGAAAGGCAAGGCAAGGCAAGGCAAGGCAAGGCAAGGAAAGGAAAGGAAAGGAAAGGCAAGGAAAGGCAAGGCAAGGCAAGGCAAGGCAAGGCCGCAGGCGGTGCCGAGAGCGCGGCGCGCCCGGCGCCTTGGCGCCCCCTAGCGGCTGCCCCTCGCACTCGGTTCCCGGGCCCCGTCCCGCCCCTCGCCCTGCCGGGTTTAGAAGCGCGGGGGATTGAGGCCCTCGGCTGCGGACAAAAGAGGTGTACCTGGGAAAACCCTCTCCGTTTTGAATGGTTTTTACAACAAAGCTTTACTGGACTCAGAGCTGAGCCTGGCCTTTGCTTCTGAAGGCTTGTTTGTTTAAAGACCGTCTTGTCTGTGAGCCCCTGCCGAGGACAGCCACTGCCCGCAAGCGCCAAACCCAAAACCATCGGAAGCAGCTGAGGCTGGAGAAAAGCTGAGGCAGTGGAGAAAGTGGAAAATATATGGTTGTGAGCCCCTTTGGTAGTGGTCTTTGCAGCCTTCTGTCTCACTGAGAACTGCATTAGAAATACATATCTGGGTTTGCCTGTTTGGGTGTGGTTTCTACACACACACGCAAATCTAAAAATTGAAATGATGGAGCAAAGAAGAAAGGACCATTCCTTTCTACATATGTATTATATCTTTGTACAGTCCTGAACAGTACAGTGTCATTTGCACCATTCCATATAAGAAATATTCATTAGACCACATTGTAAAGTAACAACAGAGCTTCTGGTTGATGAATATAGAACATGCCAGCAAAACCTTTGTCCTCTGAAAGCCATAGATGCCTTTCTTTCCTCAATTTTAACTCATTTTACAGTGAGCTGCAAAATGAAATGCATCCTGTCTTTATAGATCAGAACACCTGGCAGATCAATACCCAGCCTGGAAATGGGTGTGCAGGTTTCCAGTACCCCTAAATTACTTACATTTTCTATACAGTTTCTCAACAGAAATCCCATAAAACACTTCTCCCATGCCAATGGATTGTTTCTGCTGGCTTCTGGTTTGCCAATGGGACAATACAGGGCATGCTCCAAAGGGAGACATGCAAAACAAAATTAAAGTCACTAGAAAGGTTTTTTGTGACCAAAATGGTTAAATAACTAAATAATTTGAGTTCACCAAACTGAGATTTCCAAATGAAAGACATACTATTGGAAAAAGAAAACGAAAGAAGTGCAGTTTCACAACATCAGAGATTATGTGCCCTTTAATTACAACTTCTCATAATTTGAAGTATCATTCTTGAAGTAGAGATTAAGTGAAGTTAAACCAAGATATTCTTTATTGGAAACAGTTTCTCTTGATATGCTACACTCTACATGTTCCTTTATATTATAGTAGAAACAAGATTTTTTGGGCAATAACAAACTCCTAAATAATCAGTCCTAATATATGGCCACATAAATCTTATGCTGTCTTATGGCAATTGGGAACCATCAGCTGCAAATATGAAACATAGGCCCCTGGAAACAGTTTCACGTCCTTGCAAATTCTCTGTGTTTAACTAAAAATTTATTTTTCTCACAGTTTTTTTGTTACTAGGGAGGAAATTGAATGAACCTTTGAAGAAAATAGCCATCTATCACATGGAAAATGTTCTCTTGTCATTGCTGTATTTCAGATATGCACCAGGAAGCTGCCAACTAATGTCTAGCACTCTGATTTTCTAGGCATACACTACATTTTAAAACAATGTCTATTTGCAAGTATGGTTCTTTAAGCCCTAATTATCTTTTCAGGTCCATCTCCTTTAAGATTTGGTGCTGCCAGCTAATCTAGCCAATGCTGACAATAGGGAGATTAAACCTCATAATTAAATGTGGTAATATCTGCCAGCACAGGTCTGCAATCTTCATTGCCACCTTCATTTTTAAGCAGGGATTCTAATTAAACCATAAGCAGCCTCAGGGTGTCAGTAGAATATAGCTCTCTACAGCCAAAGTACCTACTCAGACTCCTGCTCACAGGCTCGGACCTGGCTGTCAGAACAGAGGCCCCACCATCAAAATTTGAGGCTTTCATTAAAGCCATTAAATTTCCATGAAATTTAGCCACTGGCATTCTCCAGTAGGATTGTCGTGCCGCAGGCTGAAGACTCTTTCTGGCATAAGAGCCCTAACACAGTGACAACATCCAGGCTTGCAGCCAGAATTAATATTCTTTTTAAGCTCCAGTGCTTGGTAATCTTAATGCAGAAGCTGTCTCATTTTAGTGTCTACCTTTATAGGTCTGCAGGATCCAGGCTGCCCTTCAAAGCAATTGCAATCACAATATGGTGGTGTGAGGGAGGGCTGAAGAGGGTGTACATACCATCTCTTCACCCCTAATTTCAAACACTCCAATGTCTGACAACAAAGCCCCGCTGTGCTCAGAGAATTCAGTCTCCCCCAAGAATGGGATCTATCCCCTTTCCCACAAACCCTCTGCAAGGTCTGTGAGATTTTTCCTCAAGGTATTTCCTACTGTGCTTTTCCTTAAACCCCTGCTAAAAGGACAGTCCTCAGTTTCCCTCTAGCAGAGAGAAACCTGCTTTTAGCAACTTTTTCCTCCAACTGTTAATGACTAGTCAAGTATACAAGAAAAGAGGAATGTTTTCTCGCTCTTAACTTTCTAACATACCCTGTGAAAAGCTTCGTTTCCTCCTATAGCTACTTCAGTCTTTGGGAAGAAGTCCTAAACCATGACGGTTCTGAATTGATGATGGCTGCTTCTCACTATATTAATGTTTGGTTAAAATAAAAAAGAGCAAAGAGAAAACTCGTAGGGTTTTTACCTGTTTTCATTCCACATGGTACTACAGATTTGGTCTGCTGAAGCTGAAGCAAAGATGAAGAATACCATGCCTAGCTGCTACAGATTCGATGCCAGGTTCAAGAAACACTGCTGTACTGACAATATTCACATTTTTATGGATGTTATTCTATTTTTATGGACAGAAATTCAAAGAATTCACAATTCTTCATTTTAAATGTCTTTATACAACTTCAGTTGGTTTTGTTATTACCACATGATTGTTCACAAAGTGAATGCCACGAAGAATGAAAAACATAAGATCAGGCCCATATATACAAAAATTAAAATTCCAAAGGTTGTATGAAAAGCTGTAAGTTTTCTTTGAAAAAAAATTTTCATATGTAGTGAATTGTGAAATAGACAATGGTAAAAACCAGATACTGAAACACATTGACTGTAAAAATTAAATACAAAATAGACTGTAGTTCTTGAATGTCGCTGTCAACCTTACTTGTATAAAAATCAGGCCCTGAAGGTATACAAAACGTTATTTATACATTGAAACAATTGTTAACTTGCCTGATAAGGGATATAGAAAGAAGAGCTGATTCTGGAAAATTAACCCAAGGTGAAGAACAAATATTTTTCCAAAATATTATTATGAAAATGGCAGGCAGAGGGATTTAAAAAAAAAAAAAAAAGTTGAAACTTCTTGGCAATTTAGATATGCAGAGAGCATAGAAAAAGCAGATTCAAAAGTCAGCATTACACTTCTTTTTATGATTTTTTGTGCTGGTTCTGAGATTGCCTAAGAGGCAGTTGAATAAAAGCTGACAAACACGCAGCTTAATCCTTTATCTGGAAACACAGTTCTTATGACCTTATTTCTTAAGCAGGAACACTATAAATGCTGACATTTCATAATAAAAATGAATAACTATATTACAGAAATATCTAATAAAGTTTTAAGACTGAACTGTTCAAGTGAAGGTATTCGTGATTGTAGTGATATATTATTCCACATAATTGCAAGAGATATATTTTTATTTTCATATACTAATGGAAATACGGATAATAGGTTCTCCGAATTTTCATTGAAACTGATTTAATTTTGACTGGTTTTTTGTTCATTGTCCATGTATCCCAGTGAATCCCAGTTGCAAGGAATCTACCTGTGTAGCGATGAACACCATTAAGATTTGCAAGACCACACTTGTTGAACCACCATCCAGTGTTATCACTGAAGTTACTGCAGCTCTTTACAGGCTGTCCTTTAATAGTGCACATTGGCCTGCATCCATCATTGTCAGCATCAAAAGTGCTGAAAGGCATGGAATTTTGGTTATCTTCTTTTCTATAGCCTCTAAATGCATCACCTAAGCACAACAGATAAAATAGAGAGATTAAAAACATATTTACAGAGAAACATTTTTATTTGTTGCACACCTCAAAAACTTTTGCTCTGAATTTATTAGAAAAGAAGGCTTCTTCAAAAGTGGCTGAGGAGTACCAGATAATGAACTGTAAAAGTGCTAAAGTGGAAATGAAAAAATAAAATACTGAGAAATATGGAAGAAGTTGGAATTCAATGAAACGTCTTTATATTTTTGTTGCTTTTAGGGATGCATGTTGTCTTTGAAGGTAAAGGCTTCTGTTCTCATAGACAGAAGAAGAAAAGATAAAAGTAAACAAAAAGGGTTGTAACTTCAGATTTTCCAGTAACATGCCCAAAGCCCCAGAGTGAGTCATGAGAAAAGATGGAATTGTTAAAACCCAAAGGTCAGTTATTACTGTCTGTTGTCTTACTGAAGAGCTTACTAAAGAAATAGTGTTTCTTAAAAATACAGCGTAAAGCACCAACACCTTTAGAGAGTAACTATGTCATTGATAATAAGCACCATTCTTGCATAACATGGAAAAAAAAGCAGCAAGACATGATGCAATATTTAATGCAAATCTTTGCACACTTAGTGTATGTATGCTATTAAGGGAGGTCTGGAATTAATTTGTGTCTGTGTATCACCCAGCAACTGTTACACACTGCAGGCCAACTTTGTTTCGCTCAGTTTCTTTCTCTATCCTTTGTACAAGACTATCTGGGCACTTCTGAGTTATCAAAAGCATCATCAGGAAGACTGACACTAACATCAGCACATCTGTGATGAGATAATGAGTATCTAAATAAATGCACCATTAGGTAAATAAACACTAATACCCACAAAATCCCTTATTTATTTTATAAACAGCCCCATTACATTAAACATTCTTTATTTTCTTTTTTTTTTTTTTTTTAAATTACAGGAGTGTTTATTCAATTATTCCATTAAAGACATTGAAGTGATAAAGCAATTTCCAGCTATGTAAAGATTAATTCTGGCATAGCTGATCAGCATATCATTAAACACTGATCTGCATGAGTGTTCATTAAATACCAGAGAAAAACACATTAGAAATAAAATTTTTGAAGTTATCTTAATTAATATTCTTTTGAATACATTTTTTCATATTAATAAAGGGAACAACTACCTTTAAATACTTCAAAGAAGGAAGTCCTTACCAGCATTTCCTGAATAATGCCCCAAATGGATCTTAAAAGAACATGCTTCATCCTCTATCCAAAATCCATCATAGGAAGCATAGGCATGCTTGTCATTTTCTGATTCCAAATCCACATAAAGACTGAAACGAGTGGCTTTTTGATTTACTATGTCAAAAATCTTCCTCAGTCCAAGCCAAAATTCTCCTTAAACAGAAATATAATATATAGTCTAGAAATGGAAACTGTAAAAGAAAAAATGATTGTCCTTGTTTTTCTATTTTCCTTCCTGAATCAAATGTAATAAATGCTGTGTGATAGGCTTATATTTCTTTGAAAGACTAATGAGGGAACAGAATAATCTCCCTACTTTCTTTGGAAATTCATGTCAAGAATTTCCATCATCTTTTTTAATCGCTGATTTTTTTAGAAAATTCTCTACGTGATGTATTTCAAATATTCATCAGCAATATATCTTAGAAGACCACAAAAACTGGATGTGCTGAAGATCCACTTGCATGAGCAGTGGATCACTTCCAGTGGATCAGAGTAGTGGACAGAATTCAGTGGCAGTCCTAAGGGCAATACTGAGAAATGATAAATGTTAACATTCTATGAAATGCAACAAAATGAAAACCCTATTCTCAATATTTAGGCTCTGTTCTTGAGATTTGCTGCCTCCATAAATCACACTTGTAGACACACATGAACTGCACTTTTTTGTTCAGAAAACTGTGCTTTCATTGCAATCCCAGATAAACTTCTGAAAAAGCAAATGTGTTTTGACTTGCTGGATTAAAGGTGGCAATAAAAAAATTAATATCACAGTTGCGTTGGTATTATCTACTGAAATATTTCCATTGTTTATAACTTTGCATGCCGTATGGTTAAATATTATTGATTTCTCTCTGCTCTAAGGAAATATTTTGCAAATATGATTCAAACCAACAGAGGCGCTTTTCTTTAAATTCAAAAAGAGTGGAAATACAATCTATAAATTATTTCAGGCAGAAAATATAACATTTTTAAACACTCTTGTGAGACTGCAATAGCTAAAGACTCTAGTGAGGTAATAGTCAGTATTGGGATGATCATACAACAGATTTTTTGATGAAAAAGAATACTTAAGTTAAAAAAAAAAGACTTTTAAGAAGCAAGAAATTAATACTACTAAAACCACCACACAATTTAGTGGAAAGTAGCTCACATAAAGACAGCAGAAATGTTGGATCCAAAGCACTTTAGAGTATGTAAAATTAATACCAGTAAGGTCACCAAATCCATCCAGATATTCAGACCATGTTCTCTGAAACTGAACAATTCCATCAGTTCTTTTCTGAAGCACAGTCCATCCTCCTCCTTGAAAATCCATGTCACACAAAACCTAAAATAGACACAGATATGATTAAGTACTCTTGAAGTAGCTGTTATGATAAAAACATTTTAATTAAATAAAAGTGGACTGTTCCGATTTTTTCTAAGTAACATACTTTTCAAATATCTTAAAAAAAGCTTGAAGAAAATAAAGAATGAAGCTGCAGTATTTTCTTATATATTCTTGTTGAAATGTTTGATTTGGGTATTTCTTCAACCCGTAGAAACTGCTGCATGCAATAGTCTGGTCATAACAGATATAATAAACAAGCTTTGATAAATGTCACTGTAACATTTATAGCATGAAAGGGAAGCAGCTTGCAATGTCATGTATTAATCAGGCAAAATATTATTGATACAGGCAGGAACACTGAATAAACCTTTATTTCAGCAAAGCAAAAGAGGGACAACTTCTTATATATTCTCCCTCACCATCAAGCCTTCTTCCAGAGAATACCATGTCTGTGGTGCCTGGGAAATTCAGAGCTTTTAATAAGGGTGAGGAAATGGAAAACAGTGATAGCGATAACCCAGCATATATAACAATAATTTGCAGCAGCAAAAACCTCTACATAAGAAGTGGTCCTGATCCAGGGAAGTCCCAATGTGAATATATAACTGCCTGCAACTGAGTAGTACCACTGAATACATAAGATCAACTCTCAAATTTATGAGTCTTTATGAGTCTTTGCTAAAATTTGTGCCCAGCAGTATGTTAAATGGCAGTGGTCCAACTTGCCATCTGCTCTGCTTTGGAATATCACATTATGTGGCACGTTTTCTCCTCAGCCCATCTAACTTAAGATATGTAATTGACTTTCCCAAATATGTCCCCAGTGCCAAATCTTGACCAGCTCTAACTGGGATTATAAAGTCTGGGAATCTAATGTAGAAAGATCATATTGCACATTTAGACACTAGCTAAGCTATTCAAAGTAGTTCTAAGGGATAGTATGCATAAGTAGTGTTTAAAAACAGAGACTCATTTTTGTCAATAAATGTGACTAATATCAGGAGAATTAACCTGGAAAATGCTTACGGCTATGGAGCCAGTAAGATACTTGTGGTAACAAAAGTAAGTTTAGAATATAATGTTGGCTGTCATAACATTAGGCAGATGCACAGGTGATGGAGTAAAGTAAAAAATTTTTGTTGATGTTACAGGAAATGTACACAATGAAATATGTTTCAGAAAAGAGAGATTTGTGGTCTTAGCCAGCTGATAAAAGTGGAAACTAGGTGTAAGTCAGTTTAACTCTCGAAAAAATTTGTGGCAGGCTGAGCAATATATGTTGCACCTCCATTTCCTGTAGTAGCCAGATATTTTTCAGGAAACCAGACTTGTTCTTTGAAAGGAAAACATTAACACTGTAGTCAGAGCCTCTGTGACTTAACAACAACTTCTCAATGAATGACAAGAATGCAACAGGACAGAGCTGCAACATGATCTAGTATAAGCTGGGGAATCTTGGATCTTCAAGTAAGATACTTTGGGCAATCCTTACAACACAAATACTAAAGTAATCATAGTAAGGTTCATGTGCAGGAAGAAAATTTGTGACCCTTTTTCCCTGGAGAATCACATGCTTATTTCCGTCACCCAAGGAGGGCAACTGGAATAAAAAGAAATATAGAAGATTCCAAAATTAATATTTAGATGAAAATACCTAAACCTCATTCAAAATAATCCCATTGCCTCATCAACTGTCTTGAGAAGATGATTGCATGCTTGGCTACTCCTCTGACTATGAGTCAGAAATACTATGAGGAGCCCACTTGGTCACAACATCAATCTTTGGTCCAATATAAATCAGTGGGAGTGTTGGCAATTCTCAGAGGAGCAGATTTGGTTCTACATGAGAGGTCATCAGCCAGTTAGACACAGCACCAATACATACACCAGCTAAATAAAAGTATTAGATACAGAAAAATACAGTTATAGTTGTACAGTTTTCTTAATTCCTTATAGAAATGCTGCAATTGTAAAGCCTTACAAAAGTCAATCTGCTTTGCAATTTGCTCTGTGTCTCATATCATGAAAGGTAGCAAGGGCATGATTGTGCCAGGTACAACTTAAATTAAATGAGAAGGAGGATGCTTCTACTGAATATTTCTTCCCTTTCCACCTGCAGTATGTATAAGAGGTATAGTCTGAACTACTGTTTGGTTTGTCTGATCCAACTGAGAAATATCATTGATCTATATTTACTAATTAGTCATGATTCATTTTTCCAAAAGTGAAATTGGTTTTAATGATCTCATAATTAAATGCTCAGACAAAAGCCTAGTTGGGAGTAAATTTCTGGGGTGATAGAAGCCTGCCACTACTGCTAAAGCTAGATATTCTTATTACTTCTGGAATTTGGAGTTCAAGTAGCCCAAGTTAAGCATCAATATCTGTACTCACTTTTGGAAACATGAAGTATCAAACATGAAAAATAAGAGTAGGCTTATGTTGTCTAAATAGTTTTCATTTAACTGATATCTTTATGCAAATTATTCTAAACACATTTAGATTCCATTGCATTAAAAAGGCAGCTTATTGCTGAAAATGTCCTCATTTAAATAAATTATTACATGTTGGCTTTGTTTCCTGTTTTTTAGTTTCCTATTATGGTTTTCTGCCTCTCTATTTTTTCTTATTTTGCTGGTCTGCAGAACATTTAGAACTCCTGGCTATTAGCCTCTAAAAGATGCTTTATAATTTCTTGTTTATATTTTAGTGTCCTGATATTTTTGTCTATCTGTCATTTCTCTTGTACTCTTTTTATGCTTCAACATATGAAAGAATTCACGTTAAATAGTTTTCCTTAAAATAACATTCTTTATGGAGCACATATTTTAGATATTTTTCTCTGAGAGCTTTTTGGCACTGTCTTTTAAGTTCTGTGCAACATCTACCAGACAAGAAATGAGACACTCATGACTGCAGACATTCTTCTCATTATTTATTGTTACCTTGTTCTTTTAATCAAATTACTTTTATTTTTCTTTTGTGTTTCTGGAATCCCCCTCAATCCAGAAGAAATTCTGAAACAGATGCATTTTTTGCTATGGTAGCATTTTCTTCATACCATAAATATGGTTGTTCTGTGAACACTGCAACATGTCTTTGCCTTTCTTTTACATGGAAGGAACTTGCTGATGAGTTACAGATCTTTTTCCTGAGCTCACTCTGTTGCATAGAGAGAACGACAAGTTTTTCTATCAGGGGGTTGCATAATCAAGTTCATTTTTTCTTTTGAGATCCCAGCATAATTCTGAAGCCTTCTCTTAACCAATTTGAGCTTTTGTGTAGCATTTTGAACGGCTTCATTTGGCTAGATATGAAGGGATTCATCCTTCCTTTGATATATATAAAGGAACACTTTATAAATTTTATTAAAATTTGCTAGTCATTAGCTGGCTTAAATTCCTCATTTTTCTTCAAAAACTAATGACCTCAACAAGTACTACAAAGTTAAAGGTTTGAAAGCACCATATCTGCCTTTCTACTATGCAAAAGACCTTCTCTAAATACAACAGCATGAAATGGAAATAAACACATAAAACAAAATATTCCTTTTCTGTTTTCATGGATCTGAATATTCTGAGTCTGAGGAAATTAATCCAAAATTCTCTTCTAGATGAGCACTATTACTCTGTGCAATTACATAAAGAGCAGGCAGTGATAGGAAGCATGATTGTTGTGGTTTGTTTTAGGAATATATATCCTTGTTTTAGGAACACATATCCTGCAAACTCTAAAATAGAAAAGAACAGTACTTCTCCATATCCAAAAGCAGTGCTGCAAAACACCTTGGATTTTCCTCTTTAGTACATTTTTCACTGCATATGAAAACTGACAATGGGCTCTTATGAAAGAGGTTAAATTTCTTTGTAGAAAATATGAAAATTCTCAAAATATAGTAAGAGCAGACACATGCACATGATTTTTTATTCATCTATTGAGAAATTGTCATGGAAAACACTTCAAATCTATTAAAAATATTCTAAATGCATATTCTCAAGCAAATTGTGACTATAATAAAAAATGTATTACCTCAAATGGATAATTTGATCCTGCTGGATGGATAAAGTACAGACCACTTGGAGTTTTTGAAACTGAACCAACAGTATCTTTAATGTGAGTGCAGTCCAAACCTAGAGACAAAAGGTATTCAATAAAGTTCATTAGCAAAATATGTTTTAAAAACCCCATAGATTAAGCACAGAAATATTACTTTCTTGGTGACATATGAATTATTTAAAATATAATTTTCTTCTCATGACAACTTTGAAATAGTGCTTTGTCATTAATTTATGTTGTAAATTAAAATTCTCTACACACCATTAAGCTCCTAAGTAAGTATAAATGACACTGTATAGACAAAGTTCCTTCTAATCTTAATAGATATGATACAGAAATTAAAGATCATGTATCTGGGTCACTTTACAGATTTTTTTCATTTTATTTGTAACATCTCTACTGTGAAAAAAGATACTATTTTGGAAATGAAGTCTTTTTCCTACAGATATTTGTATTTATACTTGTAAAAGCCTTTCTATCATAATGCATACATGAAAAACCATTTATCAATACATGTTAAGCCAGGTACATGTTAAACACTCAAACAAGCAGTTTCCACAGCCAGCATGACTGCTTAGAGGTCATGCTTCTTTTAGTTTGGATGGACACTAAAACGAAGATTAACTGTCCAGTGTGTAAGTGACTTGCATCCCATTTGAATAGGGATACTGCAGATGCAGAGCACACTTTATTTCATTGCAAAAGAATGTGCCATTTAGCAACCTCATCACTTGCTAGCTGATAATCATACTTGGTATTTTGCATAAAAATCAACATGCTAAACAGGATGCCCAGAATTGTCAGTTGCAAATGATTTAAAGCAGTATTTATGATAACATTTTTTAAACAGTTCATTGAGTTTCCACAGTTTATATGTTACTAACACAGGATAAATGTCAATGTTACAATTGCTTACCTTTGCTTTAATTAGCTCCTTTTCAAGGTACGAAGATAAAAAGGGAACGTGTCAAGACTATAATCTGAAAAATGCTTACCATGAGACTGAACTGCTTTATTAGGAAGTGGATCCAGATGTTTTCTCAAAACTACTGTGTTCAAAAGAACAAGTTTGTTCATGAGTTCATTTATCTGCAAATTCAAATAAAAGATCTTTAATTAAGTTGCAGTGAGGAATCTTACATTCTAAAGATTTTTTTTGACTCCTAGCAAATATAACCTGAAGTTCATTTTTGCGCTGCTCAGTAATTTGTACCAATGTGAAAGAATAGTCCTCCTCCTTTCCCGACTGCCATGTATGACACTCAATTGTGAAACAGGTGGTGCTTATAATTCCTCATAGAAATGGAACTCACACCCTACCAGAGGTACAAGGACTGGTGATAGAGACTCTAATCCTACCAGTTTAATGACAATTTAATGGTTTAATGAGCCCTATTTTTCTCAGAAAGACAGCACCTGCAGTGAGAAATAAAAAATACAAATCTTTATATGAAGAAAAGAAGTACCTGATTAGAAAGGTAATCCAAAGACGACTGTTGATCATCCATCATGTCTCTTACCAGTTTTTTTGTACTTCTTGCATATTCAGCAAGAGAGTTCTGCAAATTTCCTTCAAAAGAAATATGTTCATCCACCTTTTTTTATAACTCTAGTAATATTCTTGACTGAATGACAACATACTTATTTATGATATCTAAGTGAATACTGAAGGTGTTTTACCTTATGGCACCTAAAAGTGAAATGTAAGTTATACAGAAACCACAGCTTAAAGCCAAAGATGTTAAAAACTTCAGACTTGCTGATTGCAGTAATGACATCGTTAGGAGTGATAGCTCTTCCTATGTTTTGAAGAATTTCATCTCATCCTTGGGCAACCTGGATGACCAGTCAATGGATGTCACAGAAATATAAATGCATATGATAAAAGACATACATATAAGGTTTCTGGTCACCCTACATTTGCTCATTCATTGCACTGCTCCTGGGTTTTGCCCTGATACTAAAAACCATCATCATCATGATCATCATGATATATAATTAATAATATATATTTTAAAATCATATGTGAAAACCAGGAATATACACAATTATTTTTGGAGGCTGTTTGTATAATTTGCTGGGTAGTTTGTCAAGGTAGTGAACAGAGAATGTCCTGTGTAGGTCTCTGTAAAAGGTAAGATGAAGTACACATTTAGTCCCATGTAACTGACTAATTAACTTTCTCCCACTTTACACGCCCACACCTAGGTATGATGTTTAAATGAGGGACAGACAGCCTCCTCTTCCTCTCTAATGGAGAGAGATATTGACATTCAGAGGGTAGCAGACCTAGGTGGGTTGTGCTGCTGCTTGGATTTGCCTGTCTTCACTAACAATTATACTTTGGCACACCAGCTGCATCCCAAAAACAGGGTACCCCAAATTTTCCGAACAATACACACTTTGGGCAGCATGGTCACCAGACTGTCACATGTGCTCAAGAAGATTAAAAAATGAATTTGCACAGCATAGCATAGCACAGGAGAGGATTGCATAGCATGGCACTGCATAGCTCATCACTAAAAGTATTCTTGAGGAATACATACTGCACATGTAATGTTTGTCCCCTCGTAAAATTTTAGCTTGAGCATCACATGGTACAAGGCATTGTTCTTTTTGTTTTGAAATATCTGCAGATTTATTTTTCTCTTCTGCTTGGAGTGGTCCCTCCACAGCTCCAACACTCCTTGTGTCCTGTTTTACCAAACAACGAAGGGGGAAATAAATTGAACATAAAGCACATATAAAATAACTCAGTCTGTCAAAATGAAGTACATTGCTCCACGGGCCTTCCTTCAAAACCTGTTTTTTTAAAGCTTTATCAAGTGGTAATTGACAGAGCTGAGACCAAACCCAGTTAGGTGCTCTCTGCTTAGCCATACCTAGTGTCAGAGGTAAAGAATAACCTCTATAAATTAAAAAAATACCACCACCATTTCTGGTGAGGTATTCTACTTGTGCACACTGCAAACTGGAGGCAAGAACTTGTAAATCTTGCATTTTAGAAGCTCATGTTTTAGGAATCACCACACCCAAGAAATAGGTCAAATGCTAAGGAACTTATTTTCACCAGAAAGGAGCAGGCTTTTGGATTTACCAGATATTAGCAATACTTTTACGCTTGAAAATACCTGAAATAGTTACTTAGACTCTGATCAGGGAAATACTTTCATAAGTTTATAACTTATGCACAGAAGCAGTCCTGAGAAGATTTGCAGACCAATTCAGCATTAAAAGAAATATGTTAAATGTTCTTCTAGGGGAAAGAATAAATGGACAGTATTCATGGACACACAATTATCTGAAATAGTAACAGTAATATCATTAGTAAAAGTAGTTACACCTATTATTGTTATTTCTAAATTTTATTTTCATATATAATAGTTTTTCTTCCCTGATGCCATATGACATAAAATAAGGGAATGCCTCTGAATCATCACTTAAAGAAATTCCTAAAAGTAAATCCCAAAATATGTGTCATTGTCAAAAGACTAAGAAACATATTTTCATATGAGTTTTTATTTGATGATTGCATAATCTCAAAAAATCATTTGTAGTACTTTCATATATTGTGTTTTCAAATGCAAATAGGATCCTTAGAAATGTCAAGATTTTAATGAAAAACAAAACTTATTTAGGCTTGAATACATCTTCAACATAGTTGTTTTTTCCTGCTACAGTTTTCTCTTTCCGGAATTGGCAGTGCACCAGCAAGCACTGAACAGGGGTATTCTCCTGATTTTTGATCATAAAAAGTGAAAGTAAAAATTACAAAAAGCTCTTAACAAGGGGATTTTACAACAAAAGATACCTGAATTACTAGTATAATTGCATTTTGTGCCTGGAGAATGGTAGACAAGTAAAAGAATATGTTTCTTTAATTTTGAAATAATCACAAAATAAAGGAAGAAAAATTGTGTAAGAGTTATAAACAGATCACTTGAAACTTATAAATAGAACACTTGAAAATATGGCTTGTTCCAGGGCTATCACAGCTACTCACCAGATGTTCAATTAAATACTCTCAAGAAAATATTTTAATCAATATTTATCTTTACAAAAGCCAACACAAAACAAGCACGTAAGTCTGATCTCAGCAATTCAAGCAAAAACAGTCTCTGCCAAAAACAATGGTTACTCTGCATTTACAGACATGTAGATGAGATTAAAATATGACCTAACAATTGAGCTGTGATAAAGGACATTACACAAAAATGTTCTAATATACTGAATTCCTACAATTTCAATATACTTTCTTTGTCTGAAAATACCTGATTCTTCTGTATTTTTATATCTATCTTGAATAAGGCAATCCACATTTTTAAAACATCTGTAACTTTTCTGAGAAATCATTCAGTTACATTCATTATCTTATCTAAACAAAGTAATTGAAAATCTTACCTTAGATGAACAAGGTTCACCATTATTTATGACAGTCTCTCCTAAACTGAACAAAAAAATATTAAGACAAATCAATGAAGTTACTCTAAAGTGGTGGTTCATCTTTTACTTGAAGAAATGCAAATGTTTTGATGAGTTTCAAATTTCTGTGGAAAGAATTGTACACTATGAAGGCCTGATCTAACTATTTGGGAATGTCTACAGCACAAAGGGCAGCCAACACATCACTCCTTTACTGCCTGGATTTAATAAACTACATTTCAACTGCACAGTAGATTTCATATACTACTACTTGCATCCTGAGGGAAATTACTGCTTATCACCTCTACATGACACATCAAACATATATATTTTCATTGTGATAAACTCTGACAGATTTCTTTATATGTTGTTTTTGAGCATTTGTGTATATTTGGCATGGGTGGTCTAGGCTACTTGAAAGAAAAACTAGCATTACTCGATGTTTTCCAATTCTTACAAAGTTTTTGATCATTAAAATGAAAGTGTTTGTATTGTGTTGTGTTGTAGTGCACCAGAAGAGAGCTGTAGAGGCAATTTTGGAATATGTCATAAAAGTAAGTTCAAAATAGAAAACTGAAAAATATTACTTTCAATTGGCACTTTGTATAACATAAAAAAATTTTTACCAGGATGATAATAGCAGTATTTTGGTCTCACTGGTAGCCCACCCATAATAACATAGGTATTGACTCTGAAACAATCATTCAATAAAATTATTTTAGCCCTGAAAAAAGCCAAAGTACAAGACAATGGTGTGAAAAAGAAGAAAATGAAATGTAGTCTACAGAAGCTTAATTAAAACTATGAGGCACTTGCAGTTTTTACACACTCAAGTCCACTACTTTTGTATTTTAAAAACTGGATCTGATAGTCTTTCAGGAAAAAAGAAAAGTTCATAAAGGTCCAACAGATTTTCAATTCCTCATGCACATTAGAGAAGTTACATTGTTCGTGATCTGGCTGAATAAATGAAACCTCAGCTTCCAAGGTACCACTGGGAAATACATTGTCTAAAGGATCTTCAGAATACACTGTTCAACTGCACCTTATACTGGTACAACAAGACAATGTTCCAAATTTGTCTTGATAACGTGCTTCTTCTCCACCCCTATCAAAAACTGGAATACACTGGAAATAGCTTTTGCTACTAAGATTTGTTGTGAACAGGAGATTAATAAACTTTTAATCCAATGTTTTCTTTAAAAATTAATAGCTAAATGGTACCAAGCACCTGTACCTGAGAGGAGCATATTCAACTGCCTGTGAATTCTGAACAACTTTGGCTCTTCTGTATCTCTCAAAATCAAATTTTTAATTTGTTCTAAAGTACCACATGGCATATCATAGTGTTCCAATATGAGACTTACTAAGGTTTAATTAGTGCATCAGTTGATGCTCTCTGAAGACTATGCAGATTGTGATCCATAGTTCAGTCTCAGGAAGAAGGTGAAAAGATTTTCATGGCTATCTATATATTATACTTAGGGCAAATGAACAGTTTTTCTTCCTCTTTCTATGTACATAAATAGGCAGAGGTGACAAATTTCAGGAAGGAATGGTTAAAATAGTCAGAACATTAACTGTTTTTCTTCTTCCATGCAGTTGCCTACACAGCTTGGAGGAAATTATAGGACATTAGCAGATTAATCTTCCACTGGGAACAAGAAGGAAAGAAAAATATGTTTCTCCAGCAGCACATCTATGCTCCAGCCTTCAAATAAGACTTGTAATAAATTCAGAATCCATCCCACAAAGTTTTAAGAGCTGATCTTTATCCTTCACTGGAATATCAGTGTCTAGCCCACAGTAAAATTCACAAAACTTATTTCAAACCAGCTGCAAGAGCAGAACCTTCCATTCTGTAACTGCTTAAGGTCAGGTTTCTTGCTGTCCCAGAAAAATTATACACTTCTGCATTACGTGGCCCTCAGCTTGTCACCTTCTTGTCTCACAGTCTGAAAGATGTGAGGTTATTCATGAGGAGGAATTATTCAAAAACTGTAAAGGAGGACTATGAATACTTAATAAAAAATTAAACAAGGGAAAGACAGAAAGATATATAAACACTATTCTTAGTTCTGTATCTCAGAAGGTATCTTAAGGTGAAGCTGCAAGTTGTACTGCATTAGATCAAAATTTTTACTAAATCTAAGGAAGCTCAAATTCTGCCAGTGACATGAGTAGACCATGAACTTCAATCTTCCTAGGTGGGACAGGGGCCCAAATTCTGCAGTTTCCCAGCTCTGCTTCAGTTCTGCTTGGGTGACTGAGTTCTCCATCCTGATAAAGACTTCTACTGCATCCTAAATGAAATGGTGCATTTTATAAAGCAAACTGGGATTTTAAAAGCATATGTGGGTTGAAAAGCACACAGTGGTAAAGTGACAACCGCTTTTGATCCTGCAACACAACAGAGCAGATGGGACAAAGAAGTGGTGAATTTGGGGTTGGTATTCTGAACTAGGAGGTGAAAGACTTCCATTTTAGGGTCATCTTCTCAACTGTGGTGACTGGGATACTATAAGTATTAAGCATATTTGGCAACCTCACTGCCAGTGGTCTTGACTGTAAAATGGTAATAGTAACACCCACTTCGAAAACTGTGCTACAAATATGGAGGAGGGGTCTGTGGAGAAAAGTATTTTACTAATGAAGAGTACTATTTTTACCTTTCTAGTCAGAGACATAGAACAGCTGCACACTGAAAAAAGAAAAAATAAAAGGAAGAATTGGTTTAAGCTCAAATCCACCAGCCAAGAAATGTCTCGCCGGGAAATCACCAAGGCATTTAGCCTGTTGCTGACAGCTCATCCAGGGCAGGCAGGGCAATATCCCAAGACAACACACCCTGCTTCGCCTTAAAAAAAAAGAAAAAAGGGGGAATAAAAAAAAAGGGAAAAAAGTTTTGCAGTCTTACAAACAAACTGGGGTAGGTTTTTTTTTGTTTAGTGGGGGTTTTTTGTGTGTGTGGCTTTTTTTTTACTTCGTGTAACTATATTGATGAACTTTTTTATATTTTTCTATAATATTTTATACTATTTTACTTGTTTGTTTGTTGTGATTTC
>VZRL01002658.1:1408748-1449096 GCA_013397895.1 Origma solitaria | reverse complement strand
GGGCGTTTCTCGGGGACGCGGGGCCGCGCGGGGCCGTGTGGGCGGTGGCGGGGCCGGGGCGGCGGTGGCCCAGCCGCCGCCCTGCCCCGCGGTCAGGGTCCGCCTCAGGGCTGTCTTCAAATTCAAACTCGTACACTGTGGGGTTTTAACTGCCGTGGGAAAGTTGACTTCTCAAGCAACTTCGGAGTTTTCTTGTTTTCCGTCTCCTAGGAGATTCTGCCGCTAGGAATTTTGTTTTCCATCCTAACTTGGGGCTTCTTGTTTTTTGAGTTTTAGTAATAAGAACTACTGACACAAACTCTAAGATCTGCCTACACGGTGCTACTTAAATAATTACTGGCGTGAGGCAGGACTGATGTGGCTCCTTGGAGAGCTTTTATTTAGTGATGGTAATCCATTTCAGGGTAAGCAACTAATTCTTTGGGGGAGTAGATGTGTGTCTGTGTGTTTACTAGTTAACATTTTCCCTGTGATACCTGCATCCTTATGTCACAAGTTTAGATAATTACACAAAGTATCCCTTTAAATGAACATAATAAAGGTGGGATTTTTCAGCTGCTAATATCATGAAAGATGAGTGCAAAGCCTCTCCTAAAATCCCTTTAAAAAGTAAAATGCAATTACATTTTTTCTCTGGATGAGCATAAAGTTAGTTATTACTATGACATACAGTTATGGGACCTATTCTTGTATACTTAGTCAAAAAGCATATCAGCATTTTGTATCTCATGGATAACATTTCGCTTTCCCAAAAAGGTGTATAAGTTCAATCAAACAGGCTATTAAGTCTTTTAATGAGCTGTTCGATCCAGTTTCTATTGTCCTTAACACAATCTTAGGGGTAGAGATTTAACATTTCGTTTTGAACAGGATTTACAAGAAGAGCGTCGGGCATTGAAAGAGGATCAAAAAATACATCGGAGCAAGGCGATGAAATATTTGATGGAGACAAACAGAAGAAGAAGGTAAGTAACTAGGGTTCCTTTAGTGCAGGATTGTAAAAAAAAAAAAAAAGAAAAAAGAAAACCAAGCAGAAAGAGTCAAAACCTTGAGACAGCTCAATAGATCTCTACTATTTTCATGTTCACTTTGATAAATAGCCTCACTGCTCTGGCCTAGAGTAATATAAGCTAAAAAGTTTCACCAACCCGGTTTTTTGCTATAGGACAAATAAAATATTAAAAGAGCAATATTCTGATTTACTCACTAAATTTTGGAAACTCACTGTAGTCACATCTCATATAAATTAAAGGTAAGCAGCACTTTCATGTTGTTCCTCTGATCTGCATTTCTAGTGTTCTGGGTTTTATTAGCTTCAGTGGATGTGTGGAAAATACACTCAGCTGTATAGTATGGGCCAGCAGGCAGGCAATTGTTGCCTTCTGAAGTATGTGCTTTTCTGTCTGCATGACATAACAGCTGCACAGCCTCCCCTTCATGGCGAGGCTTTGTGCTGCCACTTCCCTATAAACACAAAGCAACGTCTTTCTAGTACAGGATTATATTTATAATAAAGTTATTTTGTACTGGCATTTTAAACAGGGCTTTGCGTCGTCTGTCTTTCTACGTGCATGAGAATGCAAAGCCATGAAATATTCTGTGACAAATGGATTAAGTAAATTATGCACTGAAATGTCTCAGTGAAGAGCTATAAGTGGTTTAATGGGCATAGAGGTCTTTTCCCTTGTACTGAGATGGTGCTTACATGTACAGGATGCTCAGCTGTGTGTATTGTAGAGGCAGATGGGCTCTTCCTTGCAACCCACAGCCTCAGACCTGCTTCCTCTGCCTCTTGTTAATTCCTTAATATTCATGCCCCACAGTTCCCCTATCAGATGACTTCTGTTGTACAATGATTACTTATTTACATACATTAATAACTCATAAGAGAGGTGGTATATATTGTTTGTATTGCCATTTTAGCCTGACAATATGTGCTGTTGATTTATGTTTTGAAATATAAAGAAAAATGGAAGAGGAGGTATGATCACCTGTGAGTGATTAAAGGCAGTGTGTGACCCACAACCTTTGCAAATAATAAACTGAGTCTCAGTTGAAAAATTAAATATCTAATTTCATTTTCTGGAACAGAACCACCGTAATGCTACGCATCTCAGATGAACACTGTTTATTGTGTTACTGGTCTTGAAATATTATACTCTAATGTAAAAACAAATACCAGACAGCCTGCACATTTTAGACAGACTGGTGTAGTTAAAGTAATACTCATGGATACATAAATACATTTCCATATGTATTTCATTGCAGCCTTAAGAAACACAGTATAAATCCAAGTTACGCAGGTGAGCCAGTTAAAAATTTAGGTATGGTATTCATAAAATGAAATTGTTTCAATTTGTGATGTTTGAGAATGGCATAATTATCAGCATAATAAGCAGTTCAAATGGAAGTCTGTGGTAACAAGTTTTCTCCTAATAACTGAAAAGGAGTAAGTTGTCTAATGTTAGAAAGGTAGTAAGTGCATATAATGTTATAAGCTGTGACATATAATTAAAAATTAATGGTCACTGCATACATGCAGGAAAGTAATTTGAAGTTCCTTGAATCTGAATATTTTTTCCTGACAGTTATGCAGCTAGGAATTGATACATCAACCATCAGGTCATGTCTCAAATCCGTGTATGAGCCAGGTTCCATTAGCTTTCTTACACATGTTAAAGGTGTTAGATATGATGATGGTTTCTCAAGGGTAGCATGACTTTCTTAAGCTCCACATTCTCACCTGGCAGCATCCAAAATTCTCCCTGCCAGGGCTTACAGGCATGTATCGGGATTTATTCTTGGCACTGTTGGTGTACAATTTCAAAAGTGAAATTGTAACTTATGTATTTTTTATATAGAGAGTAGGAATGAGTGCACTGTCATGTATGACAGTCCATTTTCCACTTCTAACCTTCACACAGAATGGTTGAGGTTGGAAAGCACCTCTTAATGTCATCTGGACAAGCACCTCCACTTAGGAAGGGCCACCTAGACCTGGTTGCCCTGGACTAAGTTTTGAGCTTCTCCAAGGATGGAGACTCCACAACCTCTCAGAGCAATCTGTGTCAGTGCTCGGTGACTCTTACAAAAAAAAAAAAAAAATTGTTTCCTGATATTCCAAGGGAAGCTTCTGTGTTTCAATTTGGTCCCATCAGCCGGCATCACTGAAGACAGCCTGGCTCTCTCCACTTTGCACCTTTCTTCCAGGAATTTATAGACATTAATAAGAGTCCCTTGAACCTTCTCTTCTCCAGGCTGAACAGTCCCAGATGTCTCAGTTTTCAACCTTTTCTATATGTACTTGTAATGAAATTTTTCATGACAGTCTAGTATTGATTTGTTGTTGGAACTCCCAAAATACAGCACCTTCAGCATTAAAAATGCCCAACTTCTACAAGCTGTGCTCAGTTAATTGGTTTAGTAATAAAAGAAACATCACTTGCTCAGAAAAGAGCAAGGATACCTTTGGAAAGAAAAGTCTCAGTAACTTAAATCACAGATCTTTTTCAACCCCTCTGATGCCATCTGTTTCTTTGCATCTCTTATACTGGCCAAGCTCCTTAGTTTTGTGTTAACAACAGTACTTCAACACAGCAAACCCCCCTAGCCTACAGTTTATACAATCTTCCTGATTATCAAGAAAGTAATTTCTTTTTGGTCTCACTGGTACACGAAATTGCAATTTCAAGATTAGATTAAGAATCAAATATTCTCTGGGGCAGTAGCTGGCAGATATTTTGTTTAAATAACAATATTCTGGAAATAAGAGCTACTGACTAAGCACATACTTGATGCAAATGAATAGGATATAATATTTTATGTTTATATAACACACTGCTTTCTAAGTACCAGCTGTCAGTTTTGCTGGGGACTATAGACTTCCTGCTATTAGTGCTCAGTGCAAAATGTGTATCCCATTTTACCGTGATGTTACTGTCTGCAGGTAGCTGGTTCATTCTGGAAGTGCAGTTGTCTATGTGCATTTTAAAACAAACCTCACAGTCAGTTATCTTGGTTCAGAATTTTGAATTACCTTGAAATAGCTAATCCATCTGTTGTAACTGGGGAAGGAAATCTATACTGCTTTCCAGTCTATTCCCAATCTATTTTTCTTTCCATAATACTTTATTTTCAACATATGCACAAGCCTTGTGCTCCACCTACTGGCTGATTAACATCGATTATTTAATAAAAGCTCTTTAAATTATTCATCAGTGTTATTGATAGAGAATAAAAAGCAGTCTAGGGCCAGAAATATGAGAACAATGTCAACACCTGGTAAACAGAGAGAGCAAAGTGTTAAGAATATTGTATTGCTTTCTACATTATAATGGAACTGGGAAAAGTAGGTGATCACTGTAACCATGTAGACGTGAAATGCAGTATTGCTGTTTCTGATAATGGGCCACGGGATTGTGCTGAATTTGCAAGGCCTTGGGACAGATGCTTGCCAAGCTTGCTGTCTTTGTACTTTTCTTGACCTGATGGCAGCTTTGTTTTGCTTGGTTTAGCTGTAACAATTTCTCTAATGACCAGGTGGCTGTGGCTAATTTATTTTGCCTTTGTTTATCTTTTTATGGTATGACCATATGGTATGACCATACCAGTTTTATATAGATAGCTGTAACAAGCAGTTATTCTATGTAGAGAATGAAATATTTATGACTCTAAAATAATGAAGTAAAGGAATGCAAGCCTGGTACAGCAGCAGAGGCCTTGAAAACTAGAGGTGCAGGATGTGGCATGGAGATGGTCAGAGATGGCATACAGGCTTGGCCCTGGAGACCCCATGGCTATAAACAATTCACCAATAATTGGTTAAAGAAATGGAGAACTAGATTTAACAAACCTGGCTTCAGAGGTGAAGAGGAGAAAAGAATAATACGTAATATACATAAAAGGGACCATGTATGAAATATTTGGAGGTACTGTGTATCTATAGATTGATGACAATAGTGCAGAAGTGTAAAAGTGTATTAGCAAATATAAAAATTACTCCAAGTGGATCCTAAGGTGAGGGAGAAGAAAGCATTAACGTGAACATCCTGTTGGTCCTGCTGAAGGGAGTCCAGATGCTGCCAGTTCACTCTTACTCCCCAGCACCACCAGAATGAAACTCCAAGCCTTGGGATGCAAAAGAGCAATTCAAAAGTGAGCATAAGGAAAACAGGTAGAAACTCAATGGATGAATAACACTTCAAACCATTTTATCATTAGCATTGAGCCTTTTTCTGTATAGAAATATTTTAACAGTACTATTATTTTTATAGTAGCAATTATAGCTGGATTGGTAATAATTAGACTCTTAAGATTTGAATTATTCTAACAAGAAAAAAAGCTTGACTTTATATAAGGTGTCCTTGGGTTTTTCCTATAAACGAGACTTGGAGTGTAACAAGTGGTATATGGTGCAGGCAGCCCTCCTGTGAACCTCTAGGGCATATTGCCAGATAGCCCTCTGTGAACCCCTACAGTATTGTAAGGGGTGGTCTTTCTGAAACTCTCACAGCAATTTTAGGCTGTCTTTTTGTATTCAGTATACAATAATCAAAGAAGATGAAGGAATAGATTTAATATGTGTTCCTGGTCTTGGTAAGTATCTCAGATAAATTGCCTAGTGATTCTTGGGCCATGTCCACAAATCTTTTTAAGGATATAAGATTGCTTCCTATTTGCCCAGGAAGGGGATTTTGAGTGTGATACCCCATTGTAGCCTTTTCTGGATCTTACTGTAGTCATTGACTGTACAAATAACTTCCTACCTCAATTTTAAAATTACTGTGCAATATTTTACAACATGGTATGGCCATGGATGAATAATATCAACTCCATACCAAAAGATTCATTTCATAGCATTCTATATTGCACTGTATGTATTCATTTTTTAATTATTCTTTTCATCCAAGGCAGTAGTAAGCATTTAGTCCACCTGGGAATGTAACATCCATCGCTTCACTGTGAAGACAATTTCATAAAATTAACCAGGAAATAGTTCCACCATCTAGTCATACTGTTTTTAACATAAAAATGCCTTCTACATAATGTCTGTATATGTGAGATGGCTAAGTATTTTAAGTTTCATGTTCCAAATTCTCCATAAACATTTTGGCAGCCATTTCAAAAATTGCTGCACCACTGGTTTGTTTATAGTAGACAGAAAAATTGGGTTAAAAAAACACCAGTCAGGAAATTCTTCTGCTAACAATCCATCTTAAAGCTATACTCTTTTGCCAATGTTACATCTGTGATATGAACCTAAGCTGGTGGCTTAAGGGGAGTGCATGAACAAAAATGTGCTTTAACTGTTTTTCTGTAAGATGAAAATGTGCATTTTTAAAAGTATTTATTTCACATAATGCACCTGGGTGTTACAATTTACATTCTCTGAGGTCAAGAAGTTAATGAGGCTTCGCTGAATAACTTTAATGCATTTCCTTACATTAAAATAAGGTCATTTTTACTCCTTCTTGTCTTAATCCAAACCAAATAGTGATCATGATGAGCTGTGGTGAAAAGGACCTCTTGCATCAGCATTTGGACTTGCTCATTCCCAGCTATATGGAACAACAGTCCTTTTTTTATGCCAGTTATTAGGAATATGGAAGAGTGCAGCTAAGTCATATTCAAAACCATTTTTAAAAATAAAAAAAGTAAAAACTCTGTCAGGATTGACTTTTTCCTTTTTTGGAGTTATACGCTGGAATTAGTCCAGGTGTAAAGTTGTAGAATTTCTCACATGTCTGAATTTAACAACTACCGTTCAACTAAAGGCCTTCTTGATTAACATCTAGAAATACTGAAGGGCATCAAGAAGAATGTGTTTAAACTACTTACTAGGATAAGCAAGTCTGTTTCCTCTCTGGTGATTTTCCTATTTCTTTAGTCAGGATAAAATTGCAGATTTCTGTATTAGATTTTAAGGTGTATGAAACTCAGGAATACTGAAAGTGGACAATGAACTCTAGTTCTGCTTTTCAGTTCTCACATGTTTTGACAGACATGTATATATGAGTTTTCTAAATAGTGAAAGCTCTATATGTCTCTTTCTCTGCTATGCTTTGGCTTCCAAGTGGATTAAAGTGGATATTCCTGTGTAAGTGTGTGCTTGGGAATTAGTTGGCAGTTTTCCTACTTTTTTCCGATTGTGCAAATACAGCCTTTAAGCTTTCTAAAATAAAAAGTACCTATTTCAATTATTTTTGTGTTTGTTTTCACAGGAGATCAGTCATCAATTTGAAGGGATGCTAGAGAGGGTCAAGTTGACTATTTTAGTTTGAACTTTTTTCCTGAAAAGCAAAAGAGAAGAATAATTAAAATAGCTTGAGTTTAGGAGTAGCTCTGTAAAGTAGCAGCTTTGTTCTGTTAAGTGAGAAGAACTATGAAGCAACTACTAGTGGTTAGAGTTATAGGAAGATACCTCATTGTGATGAGAGAAACAAAGAACACAGAGCTAAGTATTTCTTTCTACTAATGCTGGCTAGAGGGGGACCTTACTTAGTGTACTAGTGACCTGCTAAGTCACATTTCTGATACACAGATGGGAAGCTCCCAGCTGTAGTGAGCTTTGCATGGCAGGCTGTGGAAGATTAACTTGAGGAGTATAACTTCTACAGTATTACTGCATTTAGAATAGAATGTTTCCAGGAATGGGGCATCCACAGCTTCTCTGGACGATCTTCTCCAGTGTTCCACCACCCTCACAATAAAAAAATTTTTCTTTATATCTAGTCTGAAGCTACCCTCTTTTAGTTTAAAACCATTAAATATGACTTGCCTACATAGGCACTGTGCCAATAAATACACTGGTATTTTTATGGGTATAATATACAGGTATATTTCACTCAAGGAGCTAGTTTGTCAGTAAAAGCTGATGGTTTTGTCAGCAGGAGAAAAGATTCCACATAATTTCATGGAGCTCATGCCTACTGAAGGAAACTTTTGTGATGATGTTGTTTTGGACTAGAGCATGTTTGCTTTCCAACCAGTGGGAGGACACATTTAACAAATTTATTATTAACAACTGATTCTGTCAATTATAGGTTCACATTACTATTTTATCCCATTTTGTGCTGGTAGTCTGATTGTCTTTCAGGAAGTTTCTTAATGACTACAAGTTAATACTAACTCTTGCATATTTATAGGTAAAAGCTGTAGTTCCCTTGTGTTATTTCTAAATAACTTTTAAACTGCTATTATTTCTCCAACAGCTTGTGCAAAGCATACACAGAGCATTTGCAGTTAACCTTTTTATTGGTCTGCTCACTGTAATGCATTTGTGTGGTACTGTAAAGGCTGTTGTAAAAGTCACATTGGTGACAAGAACTGATCGAGTTTGCATGTTAATTCACATATAAAAAAGAATCAAACCTCTGGTTGAGGTTAAAAAATAAAAAGATGTTGTGACTCTTCTTCACCACCCACTGTCCCGTTTACATTCAGACAAACTATAAAAATCCAGCTGTGCTGAAGTTACTAGCATTTAATTTATGGAAAAGCAAGCTTTTGTACTAAAATGGCAAGTTGGTAAGCAAGTAAGTTACTAATATTTTGGTAAATGTTATTCTTAAACATAGGAATTATCTACTTTTTCTTCTTTAATACAGAGCCTTTGAAGAAAGACAGAAGGAAGAAGAAGAAAAAGAACAAAGATTTAGAGAACAAGTTCTGCAGCAGAGGAAAATTAAGTTTCAGGAGGCAACTGCTAAGTTCCAACGTGCTCATCCATCTTTTCCTCAGCACAAACAAACAGGTTTGTCAATTAAAATTTAACTGTTATTCACAATACAAGTGTTTTCATATTCAGAGAATCACAGAATAGTTAGGGTTGGAAGAGACCTCTGAAGGCCATTAGTCCAACCCCCCATATTTTTCTATTAGTATAATATAATTGAAGCAAACAGAACAATTACTTCATTCAAATTAACTGAATTCACAAAACCAAAACAACTGACAAGAAGCCCAGATCTGATACATGTGACAATTGGGTAGTGGAAATTAAAAGGAAAACAGATTCTTTTTTTCTAAAAATTGTATTGTGAGATATTTCACTATATTCCCATCACAGTAAGTACATTATCTCCTTGGGGTATTGTGGCTTCCTGGGCTTTCCCCACGTTTTTGACTGCAGCATTCTTATTGGTTGCAGTACTCTGCTTTCACAGCTGTGTGAGAGGTGTTACAAGGCCACTGACAGTTACTAGGATAGCATCATGATCCCCTCTTTGAACCCTTGAGTATGAGGTATTCAAGAATGTGCATTTTGTTTATCATTAAGTAAAAGCAGTCATAGCATATATTAATATGGTACATAACTTTTTTTTTCTGAATTAGTCCACTTTCTAAGCTGTTCTCTCACTGCTGGGAAGAAATGATCACTTCAGCTCAGTTCCTGCTTTCTTGGAATCAGTGCAGATTGGCAGGAGTTTGTAACAGCATTGGCCAAGTCTGATTTCCCGTCAACTTTCCAGTGTTCAAATACTTAAGATATGGTCTATTACTTAGGTATTCTTTAACAGATTTACTCTCCCAACTGCAATTGTGCCAGCTGTGAGGTAATGTCTCTGACTTCAAGATCAAATGTCAGATTAAAATAACAAAATATAACTGTACTGGTTTAAGGCTTCTTCATAGCTCTACCGACAGCCCAGACTGTGTAGCAATAGAATGAATCACAATTTTTTCTCTTGGTTTTCCTTTACAGAAATTCTGCCTCTGCTACTCTCTACCCTACTTCTACTCACTTGAAAGTGGCAGTACGTTGTGCCTATCTGGATTCCTTCTTTTCCCACTGGTTCAACTATTAAGTTAAAATTTGGCCTCTGTAAAATATCTGCAAGCCATAGCTTTGGTTTAGTGCATGAGTGGAATAATCATGATGTAAAAACAAAGATTTTTTAACCTCTTATTTTTTTCAACAGTGCAGTTTAAAAGCAAATAGCAAAACTATTGAATACATGTGTGACTTAAATAGACTGGGATTTTGTTTCAGAGGAACTCGAGGTGCTCTAGCATGTCTAATAATGCTAAACTACTCTGTTTATTGTAACTGTCTGGATTTAGGGTTCCAAACTTCAGAAACTTACGCAAACCATTTATGGTAAAATGCTCCAAATTTTTTTTTTTTCCCCATTGTGTATTTTTAACTCTGATTTCTCCAGTCCAGACAAAAGCAGCTTTTCAGTTAGAAGAAGCTCTTGAACAAATTAAAGGGTCTGTTTTAACACCAGGACTGTGCTTGCCGAGCATAAACAAAATCAACTTCAGGTAAGCATTCCTGTTTACTCTGTTGATCAAAGGAAGTAAATTGCTTACTGTCTTCAGTAAACAGTAGACAATTACCTTTAAGAAATTGTAGGGCATTTCTCTCGTGGAAAAGAAAGCATTTCTGTGAACTTTTCCAAAGAAGCATTATGCAATTTCCTTGAGTTGTTTGTGTCCATTTGGTAGGAGAGCAGAGGAGATGACACAAACCTTTTCCCCTCAGTGGAATTCTGGGAATAGTCAGGACTAACCCAGTCTCCAGTCAGTTATAACCCAACTCAGATTGCCATGGTTGTCAAACCATTTGCTGTTCTCAAAATTACAAAGTATTCTGTGTAGGTGATTTCTTATCCAGACTTTTTTCCTTTTGGCATTCAAGGAAACTTTAGTTTATATATTTTCCCAAGGATCTTCTTTCCAGCTACCATTCCTTTATAATTCTCATTCCCTTTATGTATTGAGAGCATCCTGATAACAATTTGACCTGTAATTTCATTTTATATCGCATAAAATTTTATTTGCATCCTTTTCACTCTACCCAAGCCCTGTTTCTAAGATACCTTGACTTAGAATGCTTTTTCATACATAGTTTATTTATCTTCTGTATTTCCTACTACTTCCTGAGTATCCCTTTCCTAATCTCTCATTTCTTTTACATTTCAGTTAAGGGGGTTGTTTTTGTTGTTGCTGCTTTTGTTATTCCTTTCTGCGTTTCAGTTATTTTCTGCATGATATAAATTGTGCAGATTTCAGAATAGAGATAAATTCTGTCTGAAAGGGGTCTCCCTACTTTTGGGCTTCGGTGTGTTTTTCATTATGACGTTCATATTCAGGCTGTTTACATATCTCTGCTGATTAATATATTTTCTGGTGATAAAATGGTCAGTTGGGAAAATACTTCATGATTCTTAGAGCTTAACACTCAACTTTCCAATCAAATTTCATAGGAAGATTGCACCAACAAAAATGAAGAAACAAACAAGAAATCTACCTGTTAAATCTAAGTTTAATTTATGGCAAAAAATGTAGATGTTTCTGAACCCTGTCCCAGGTTTCCTGATCATTTGTCTCATTTCACTCATAGTCTTGATTAAGGACAGCATCTCAGTGTTTCTTCCCCCTGGATTTATCATTTCTTTATAATTTCTTTCTTTATTTTTCATCTTTTTTCAAACTGCTCCTTCTGCATCACATTGGTATCTCAGGACTTGTTCAAACCACTTACCATTTCTTACATTGCTGTCACTCCATTTTTATTTGTATAATTTAAAAAATTCACTATCCTTCAATAATGACAGTGTGTTCTTTTCCCAGTTTTCATTTTTATAACTTGATTTCCTAAGGAAATAAAATTTATGTGTTCATACTCTTTTGCAGTTTGTGTTCCCCTAGTAACCAAATTTGAGAGAGAGATAAGAATCTCAAAGTTAATTATATTTCTCTAAGTTTGAAATTAGAAATTTCTCAAGGAAAAAAAATTAAAATAAATGACCCCAGCATCAGAAAGGTTTAGAAGTTAAGTCCACTATGACCTATTGGCAAGAGAGCTAGTACAGATAAAACAGAAGAACATTTTGAGAAGGTTCTCAACAGAGAAGGCTCTTCAAAGCTCACCAGTTCTGAGCTGTAACGCTTTAAACATTTCTTATAATCCCTTTCATTAGAAATTTTGGGACAGCTAATAACTAACTCATATGAAGTTGTATATACCTTTCTGTATTTTTGTTGCTTCTTACAATTCTATAAACACTCAAGCCAAAAATCTTGTGTCATCTTTAGAATTTATCTTCCCTCAGAAACAGAATGTTTTTAATTCATTGACAGTCCCCTTTTAAAGGAAGAAATGAATACTGTATCAAATATGCAAGATAAATATAGCTGCAGACCCAACTGAATATCTGTGGATTTTAAAAGGTTCTAGAATTCATAATGTCTGTGTTTTAAAAGGCGTAAAAAAATACATTAAGCAATGGAGACATATAAACTCCTCTTGGAGAAAAGTAAAATTCCTGAAACACCTAATAATTGTATTCTGTGCTGCAATAGAGCCATTTTCCTTCTAGTAGGGCTTAGTTATTGAATATTAAAGCAAAGATTTTGGAGAACTCACTAGCTGACAGACACTGGGATGTTTATACGTTAGGTGTGTAAATGGCTGCTCTTTTTACAAGATATATTTATCTCTCTGTTGGTGTTTAAAAATGCTTGGTTTTGATTATGTTCAGTCTTGGGGTATAAACTTAAATATGACAAATCAAAAATGGTCTATGGAAAATTTGGAATGTAGAAACTTTTATAAATATAAATGGTCTAAGCACTCAAATAAGTATAAAGAAATTGTGTGCGTACAGAAAACCAACAAACTGTATTTTGGGGGGGCCAGGTGTCAATCACTAGTCCACAAAAACAAAAAAGTTTTGGGATAGGGAGTACATCTGCCATTCAAAAGAAAACAGCATGCAGTTTTCTGAGTTTACTAAATACATATATGCAGTTGCTCTCCCTTTTTGCTGTCAGCCATCTCATCAGAAAGAATAAGTTCCATTTTAGGCTCCCCTTAGGTCACTGCAATTAAGCAAATCTTTTTTGGAGTCTTGTATAAAGTCTCCTGAAAAATAACAATAATGTTGATGTTTTGCAAGTTTCCATTTTCCATTGCCCTAAAGTTATAAGCGTTGTGATAAATGCAAAAAAAAAAGATCTTATTTACCCACTTGAAACAGATCTACTAAAAAGAAAAGGAATAATTAGATGCCAGAAGAGAAGTCTCAGAAGAAAGAACTTAAGCTGAAGAAATGGATAGAAATGAAGGAAAGAGGTTGTTGAACTTCTGCACATATATGAAACATATATCTTCAGCTGAGAGCATATTTCCTAATACTGCATCTCTCCTGGACAGGCAGTAGAGGACTATGAGGTCTGTGTGTATATGGTGTGACTGCCCTGATGGGCCTTGTTCAGCAGGGTGACAGCTGTTAATGCAATTTTCTGTGACATGAGGGTTGGCATGTGGGCTATTTTTTCTCTTTTTTTTAAGGCCTACCTTTCTTATTGCTTAAAGCTACTTGGTTCTTGGTTTTGTCATCCTTGATATCAACCATTTGTAGTTCTTACTCCTTGTTTTCTATTCTTGGTGATCTTACCCACCCTTGTTCCAGTTCTATCTGTTTTTGGTTCCTGAACATGCCTTGTTACACCCTCCCTGCCTTCCTAGTCACTAATTGCACATTTTCCTTGCCATTTCATTTCACATCCTTTTTGGCTGCTTTCATTCCTGTCAGCAAGTCCCATATCCCTTGCTAATCCTGTAAAAACCTGTGGCTTCCTCTGTCTTAATTTGGCCTCACCCTGGTCACAGGACCCAGTTACACTAGCTACTCTAAAGATTGTTTTTCAGGCACCAAATACCAGCTCTTTAATGTACCACAATACTGGCATTGGACATCATCAGTAGATTTGGGCTCTCTGGATACTACAAAGCCTTCTTGCTCTTTGAAGTAAGGGAAGACCTGGCAGCATCAATATAGTTACATTCTACATAAGCCAACTTTATGGAAAAATAAAGCCCATTTTCTTGTCTTTTTTCTTCTTTCTAAAAAACCACCCTCCATGTTCCATTTCTGTAAATTACCAAACTGTTGGCTGACATTTTTCATATTAATACAGCCTGAGGCAGTCACCCAACAACCCAGTCAAGAAAGTCTATTTATAAATAACAGGAAAGAAGTTTTAAAATGGAAAGTGTTGGACACTTTTAGACAGTACTAACAGCATTTGTCGAGCTTTTCTTCATTTATTGATGATGTATACTTTTGGTAAGAAACATATTTAAAAGTGTACAGCTGATGAATAGAAATAAGCAAAAGTAATAATTTGCTTGTTTGCATCAAGAACCACAGATGACACTTCATCCTCACCAGCATCTAGAAGTGATTCTTTGCATCAGAAGCAGAATTCAGCAATGTTTGGCTGTGATGAAACAATACAAGAGAGCAGTAGAACAGACATGGATAGTCACCAACTTCTCTTCCAGAAAAATCTGAAAGAAATACAACAGCTCCTTGAAAAACAGCATCTCAACAACTTGGAGGTATGATATTTTCATGTATTCTTTACAAGATGCCTTTAAGTGTGACAGAAAGTTTCTTGAATGTGATAAAAATGAAAGTTCTGTTAAGCAGTCTTTTATCAATTGGACAGCACAGGGGCGCACATTGTACTATACCTTATCAATAGATTATTTTTAGTAAAATTATACATATTTTCCAGTAAGAAGTCAGAGATCTTTGGAAGTATTTATAAGACTATTTTCACAAATTCATCCCAGATACCTGTTATGTTGTCCTTTTTTTCCTGTTAATGTAAGATTTGAATGTCAGACTTCTCTCTGAAATTGGCAGCCATTAGTTGATCACAGGAGCCGTATGCTACCTCTGAACTTAAATTAGTGGTTTTGAGCATACACCCAACTTTCTGCTGTGCTGTTTGTGACAGCTCAGCACCAAATGCTATAGCAGTATAATGATGGTAGGTCAAATGTTGGGGGACTTTTTTTATTTGATTGTTTTTTTCCCAAAGTGTGATGATATGTTAGAGATTGACTTCAAGTCTCTTGAGATCCCTTTTTGTCATCTTTGGAATAGCTGCAGGTGTTCCCACGATGAGCTTTTTCTGAATAAACTAATTTTTAGACCGGAAAACAGTTTAAAACGTCGCCTTGGAAACAGCGCAAATCAAGAACTGAGCTCTAAAGTGATTTCTTAGTTGTGCATCTTTAAGTGTGATTTTATGTCTCAGGGTTTTCTTTGATTTTGGAAATACTTCTGTCTTCAACACTACATTTTCTGGAAAAAAGAGGGTGTACTTTGAGGCTCATTCTTTTATTTCTATAATATCTATTGGTATCCAGAGTGATGGTATCTGAAATGACCTGGACTCCATGAAGCACTGTCTCTCCATTTTGATCATGGCTGGAGGCATGGAATCATTGGTGGCCACAGAGCAAGGGCATTTCCTTTTAGTATAAGTGTCTGGATAACTTGTGAAATACTTTAGAAAGTTCAGATATAGTTTGATATTGATGTTTCTAGGAGCATTCATCTCTGCCTTTGTATCTACTTTGTTCTGATGACTATTCATGAAAATCTTGAGCAGCTAATGGCTAACATAGGAAATTTCACTCAAATGGAGAGAGGTTCAAAAAAGTTGAGTGGAGAGAAAGTGTGATTTGTACTGGCAGTGATTAATGTTCTTTCTTATTTCTAAACATAAAAGAAGAAAGAGAAAATGGCAATTTATAGAAAAGATCTGATTAAACTAAATTCTGGATAACCACTTCCCAAAAATACAGAAAGGTTTAAGCTTTTTTCTTTTTTTTTAAATAATATCACATTGATTGGTATAGTGTTTACAAATCCCTCCCTAAATAATGATGCTGAATTTGGCAGTAGCTATGTTAGATCATCTTAGAATTAGAAAACAAAACACATTCTCTTTGAGAAAAAATATATTAAAATATTCTTCTTAATGTATTTAAGAATTCTATATTGGAGTGTATTTTATCAAACAGAATTATCACTTCCTAATTGAATTCTAGGGAAAAACTGCCATGAGTCATGCAAAATTTTTTGCTTATAGGTTTTTCTAAATGTTATCATTAACTTTGAATGCTGTATATAATATAGAAATTTGTGTTTACAAATTAAGGCATTTTTGAAAATACCTGTAAAAAATTCTCCTTTTTTCCAGAATGTGTTTTTCTGCTACCACTAGGGGTTGCTCAGCTTCTTTCCTCTGGTTAATAGTTTCAAAATGTAAATATTTATACCACAGACATTTGTACTTTCTTTCTTGAAATTGCATGTTTTGGACTCTGATTAGAAAACTAGTCAAGGAAGCTATTGTCCTTGTTCTACGGCCTGAGTTTTAGAAGTTTAATACTTGGGTTGTGCTGGTGGCTGGCGTGCATGTGCATTGTGACTTCCTGTTTTGTGAAGTGGTATTTATAATGCTCTTGCTAATAAAATTCCTGATTTATAATGATTTAGAATACTCTTACTGAAATCAATAGACTTCAGTAGTCTTGCTATTACCTGTTGTCCAAAGTAATTTCTGAAATTAAAGTATTTCACTGTGTGCATGCTTTGCAACCTAGCCATCCATTGAGATCCTTTGACCTCTCTTTGTTTCTGTTTTTACAGGCCCAACAGGATTATAAAGATTCCTAAAATTCTTTACTTTCCTACAGGGCAATAAAGTTCTATGTGAACCTTTACCAGTAGATTTGCTGTGTTCCCTGCTTTAGATCACTAAATATTTGTACAGATTCATCAGTAAGCCAAGGGTTTTAGTGACCCTTCTACCATTTTACAAAATTATTTTGCATAAATATTGAGAGCAGTAGATTTGATTTTGTGCACTAGTTGCAACCGAGCCACTACATCAAGTTATTGTTTTATGTTCATGAGTATATTCCATTTTGAAGAATTTAATATTGTTAACTTCATTCACCAAAAAAGGATTTGTCACACAGTCCTTTCCTGCTTTTATTGCATTCTTAAATAAATTCTTTAAGGTGGAGCTGGTAGCATGGTCTTTAGCTAAAGCTGCATGCAGCCTTTCACCAAAAGACATTGGTCCCAAGGTGCTTAACATTTTTTTGAACTGTTTACTGATTATGTTGAAATTTTCCATTTCTGGTATCTGCCTTGAACTGGGTAATTTAGAAAATTTCTACTAAAATGGCTCAAATGTGACAAGGAATAGTATTGTTCAGGGGTTTTTTTTGTCTTTTTCTTTTTGTCACCTCTTTAATTTCATGGCCATGCAACATTATTTTGGCCAGTACAACATTTCTAGACTCTACCAGAAAAATACATTATGCCTGATTTAAACTGATAGGGTAACATTTTATCTCTATCATTTCATTTTTTAGACAAAGTACTTGGAAGTATCAGCTAATTCACAGACAAAATGAGAATAGATTATCACATGGAGATTGTATTTTCCTCTTCCCTCCTTTATATTACCCTAATTAGGTTACTCAAATCGTATCTGTGAAATCCAAATTTAAATCCCTTTCTGATTGACTTGAAGTAGCATTTTTACGTTGGCTGTCCTGTTTTTCTGAGCATATTGTGCAGCCATCGAAGTACTCAGTACCAGTATTTCTATGGATACCATTCCCCTTGGAAGAAAACATTTCAATATTTATTGAAATAGGAATGGAACACCAGTATAATTTCTCAGAAACTGCAACCCAAACCATGAGCTCAGCGGGTTATTCTTGTGTTATCTCTAATAAAAGAAAAATTTGCATCTTACTGTACTGTGTTTATACATGCTACGTGTAAAATCACAGAAGTCTCTGAGAAATAGTGAAGAATATTTACTAAGTGATGTTCCACTGAATGGAAGCAGCAGATTGTAGCATGAGTTGACCTGCATGACTGTTAGCTGTTTGCATTGCTGTGCTTTTGAGTTTGGACAGTATTTGTGTAATGGAGATGTTTCAGGTAACTGATGGAAAACTGTAGTATGACTGGAATGAGTTAAATGAAGGTTGCTTCTGCAAGGGGTTTTGTGTCAGTCTAATTCTTCAGAACCATAGGCAAGACCAGCATGGAAAAAAGGAGCACTGTGTACGGAGTCTCTCCCAAGCATCAAGAACTTCTAAAATGCTCAGGGCTAGTTAGTGGGAAAACAGACTCTGATGGGGAGGCTTAGGATAAAATGGCATTGAAGTAGAAGTCAGACTTGATTTTGTAGAGACCATTCAACAACTTGAAATAGGTTTCTATGGTCATCCTAAATCTAGAAATGTTGGCTATTTTTTTTGCTTGTAAATGTGAGTGTTAACATTTTTATGTTGATCATTTAAATTATATGACAGACCTGAGTGATTTCCTTACTTATTTTCCTCTTGGCAAGAACAACGGTGTTCAGTTTTCATTGGCTTTCAACCAATATTGTGACAAATGGCTATCTTCCACATTGTTTCAGTAACCCAAAATTCACATGTGCTATAAATACAAATTGAAATGTATCTACAGACTAAATTATTTTACCCAAACACTCCAACTTGTTTGATTGTGTATTCCTCAAGAGTAGGTTTTGAGGTTACTCATAAGAGTAGGGGGAGGTTACTCATAAAATAACTTATTCCAAGCTTGTGCTGTATAAAATCACATGACAGTCTTCATATTTAACAGTCTGGAGTTCATTCAATAGTGTCTTTCCTCAGTTCAAAGCCCTGCTTGAAGAGGTAATAATGTAGGATTGAAGCTGAAACAGATTTTCAGTACAAAAGGGATTGTTTCAGAGTTAGACTAATACATGAATAAGGTTTTGCATGTGGTTAAGTTATGATTGTTATACATACAGCATAGCTCACAAACCACAGGAACAAGGAAATTGAGACTGTCCTCTAATATATACCTATACTTCCTTTACAAGCATATAGGTTTTTCATAAGAATTGCTATGCATATTAGCATGACTCCATTTTTGAGTTTACATTCATATACATATATATCTAGGAAATATTCATATATGGCAATGCACTAAAGTATTTTACCACACTTCATGACTGGTTTTGGAGTGATTTGTTTTACTTCAGCAGAGTAAGATGTTCATAAATGTAGCTGAAAGGAAGGAACAGAGTAAAAAAGTAGTGGTATCAAATCTTTAGTGGACTGCAGTTGCAGTCAAAGATGTTTGCTTGCAGGAAGGGAGTGGAAGATATAAAGTTTGTTCATAGGGTCTTCCAGGATGCCGCACTATGCTAATGTGGTATTATCAGTGATAGTATATACTGGTGTCTCAAAGGGATGTTGGAAGATCTGTTGATTTCTCATGAAGATTAAAGTATCAATCTCCTAAGTAGTTTTGCCCCTTTGAAGATGGCAGAGCTGTGTTTCAGGGTTTTTTTAAAAGATAAGGCTTTTGTGAATTGTAAAGCAAAACAGAATTTAGCTACTTTTTTCTTTCAGTATTCTGTTTCTGTCCTAGTAGTCTAATGGTGGCCTGGGTACCCAGAAGCCTAATTTATTATTTCATTATTTTTAATATTAATTATTATAAACCTTCTGCAGCACTTCTGTGGTATTTAGTATTTTGAGCTTTCCTGGGCAGTTTAGGCCCAATACTTGCATATCTCTATAAGGAAGTATGGCTCACCATAAATAAAGTGGAATATAAAGCATCAAACCAAACACACAAAATTCAGAGGACAAGAATAAGCAGAGAGTAATTGGGACCTCTTTCAGAAGACTGAAAGTTCTTGTAACAAACAAAGAATTACACTATTTCAAACACTGGCAAGATGAAAAAAAAAGTAACCTTTAAATTCAGTAAGCGATATGGGGAAGGTAGATGCTGAAACCTTGTACAAGTTCTTATAAATCAAATCTGTAAAGTTCTTAGGAAGAATGTATGTCTTGAAACATATCTGATTGAAAAAAGTTAAATTTGTAAAACATGTAACATGTAAGTCACTAATTTTTTTTCAAGGTAAGTGATTATGTTAATGAAGCATGCAGTGAATGCTGGCAATAACATGAATCTGCCTTATTAGACAAATTTATTTCTTGAAAGGTATAAATATAAATACTAGAAAATGCTTTTAGCTATATGGTTTAGCCAGTAGGTTGCCCTGTGTGGAGTCAGGCTTTGGACTCAGTGATCCTTGTGGGTCCCATTCAATTAAGATGTTCTATAATTCTAAAAGTGTTTCTGTATCTGACCTTTAGGATTTCCTTATATAATTTTACCTTCTGTCTTGGCTGCTGCTTTGCAGTGCACAAGAGTGGGACCCTGTTAAAAAGTCTTCCTTCTTTACAATGTATTTATATTGCTGAAAAAGAAAAAAAGTTTTTTCATTGACTACAAAAATGTATACTTTTTTTAGAAAATAAAGAGCTCTGGTAGGGTAGTTCCTCTGTTGAACCAGAAATTATTTTTAAAATTGTATTCTGTCACTGATTCATTCAGGAACTGTGTACTGATCAAATAGTATTAATCTATTCTTTTTTACTGATAATATGGCTCCAGTTCATTCAAATCTGTTCTCTGTAACCATTAAAATGATTATTAGTTAAACACTAGAAGAACTTCTTGAATTAATATTTCACATCCATGCCCAGTTTTTCTCCATGACTATTTGCCTTATCTGACTATTTGCCTTGTCATGGTTTTCAATTATGCTGTACCGTGCTATAGTTACGTGACAAATTTGGGGAGTAGATGGTGCCTGCTCAAAATGAATTTATTAATGGGTTAGAAACAAAAAAAGGGACTAATCCAGTATGGTGCATAGTGCCTCACATTTAATTGCTTAACAATTTTAATAGTATTTAAACCTAGCATTATGAGTTGCACTCCTGGAGCTGAATGACCAGATTAGTCTGTGAGAGTTGGGCACCTGGGACAGGGTACCTGAGAAACAGCACTCTGAGTACTGTGATGCTAAAGCAACACAGGTAAGTTCAGCTGAAAATCTGTTTCCTACACAGTTATGTACATTTATCTCAGGGCTTATTAAAACCGGAAATCAGAATGAAACACTGGTATTCAGATCACTTTTGTTTTAAAATCCTCTGATAGGATGTCTTACTGAAGTTGCTCCCATGCCTCTGAAATTAGAAATGAGTTCTTTTTATCCCAAGAAGTTTGAACCTCCATTTGTAGCATCCTGTGATGATTTTCCAAACAGGTAAATCAGGTCCTTTCAAAAACTCATAGATTCATAGATAGGTAGTTTCTGTATCCTTAGCTTGGGAGGAGATCAGGCACCTAGGAGTCAGACTAGGAAAGACAGTGGTGTTGGTAGTAAGCTTTTCTCTGATCATCCTACACCTTCATAGCTTCTTGGGTGGGATTGCCACAGTAGAATGGATCTCTTGTGTAAGGTAAGCTCCAAAATTATTTCTCAGTGTAATTTACTTTCTTGAGTCTGCCCAGATCTTTTGAGAAATCAGTATTGTGTAGTGCTATGTACAAAATGTTTTTCAAACATACATGGAAATGAGATTATTAATTCTGTAATGGATTTTCCCATTCCCTAGTTGGTAAATTTGAAATGAGTGATGCTGTTTAGGTACCTCACTGGCTTTGAAAGCCAGTTTTGCATCTGTGAGTCAAATGGTTTCTTTTATTTCACAGTCGATGTGAAGTGTAACATGATACATATACACATATAAAAAGCAATGAATTTCTGTAAAGAACCAGTTGAAATTATCAAAAATAGCGAGCAGTGTGAGAGGTGAGGGGCCTCAGTTTTCAGAGTAGGTAGCATTTTTTGCAGCATTTTATCTTCAGAAGAGTTCCCATTCACCTCTTGGAATTATGAACAGTCTGCACTTCTTTTGCAGAAAGTGTCAAATACACTTGGCAGCTCTTTAGCGTAATAACTTTGTGACAAAGTCCTTTGGCAGAAAATTCACTTGTCAGGTTCACTTAAAATTTTACTTGTTGCAATGTTGTTCTTTCACTGGCCTTATGAAAGATTTCTTAGGCTCATGTTTTCTCTTTGTTTTAATGCTTTACTAAAACGAAATTGCTTGATGCAGCTGTTCTAAGATCTAAGATACACAAGTGGCCTCTTTAACTCCTTGGAAGTATTCCTTTCCTAAGGATATGGATATGTGTGGACAGAGGGGTGTTAGTTTTCTTGCATTATAAGATAAGATAATGCAGGCTACAGGCAATACAATTGTACTTATATAACAGGAAAAATGCAAATCCGGTAAACACCAATATAGTACTCTGTTAACATTTTGTTTCGTTATCATCCTATAATATTCTCTCAGATTGAATAAAATTAAGTGGTTGGGATTTCCAGGTTTATTTCCCTGCATTTATTGATCACTAGAAAAGGATAATTGTTGAATGCTTTTTGATTTCTGCAGAAGTAGTTCTAATGACACATTTTTTCAAGGAAATGGGACGTTCATTTGCATTACACAGTAGGCTAAAATGGGAAATATGTAAATATTTTAATGAGAATGTTAAGCATCTCTAATGTGTGAAAGAATGAAATCGTATGATGCAACAAAATAAATGTAAATGAACTAAATTTGCATGAACTAAGGGAGTGTGTGTTTAAATGAGAACTCTTTCTTTGTTCTTTAGTTCCTAACATTCCTAGATGTTACCTCAACTGAGATTTTGTTTTCCATGGGGTTTTGTTTTATAAGGAGAGTACTTATTTATATAATGTAGGATCAAGTCTATTTTCAGCCTCTGGAGCACAACTGGGTAGAATTTTTTTAATCTTAATTTTTAAAAGTTGCAAATTTTCTTGCACCCTCCAGATTTATTAGTTTAAGCTAACCTGCTATCAAGAGTAGGTTTTTTTAAATCGATTTTTACAAAACTTTTCTTCTATCTAGCTCCATCATTTTACAAACACCTGTTTTACTATACAGGTGCCGTTTCCAAATTAGACAAGTAAATTTGACACCTGTAATTTCTTTTCACTGTCTTTTTTCCTTTCTGAAAATCTCAAAGTTGGTTCTTAAATTTGGCCTGATACAGAAAACTTTGAGTATATACCTTGCCTTTTCCTTGTTTGAGGAAGTTCAAGCAGAGGTTAACAACATAATTTAAGCAAAAATAAAGGTTAGTAAATAACTAACAAAGTGTTATTTATTCTTTTCTATTAGAAAGACACCGGTTTGTATAGGTTTAGTTTGAAAATGTTCCCTAAAGGGATCTTTCCCTACACTTGCTTCTTTGATCTTCTATTTAATTTCTTTATCTCAGATCATAACTATAATGAAAGAGTGCACCAACCTCTAAACATTTAGTGCAAGATAAGATTTAATTCAATAATAAAAAGTCTTTCAGGACTTACTAAGCTTTTTCTTTTGCAATTTAATATATTTGTACAGCTATAAAATATGCAATATTAAGGTATAACAGTTTTATTGGAATAAAAAACGTTTACTACAAAAATTAGTTGTTATTATTTGCCAAAGAATTCTATGTTTGGTGAGTTTTCAAAACATTAATTCTCTGTCATTGCTAGGGGATATATAATCACTTACCTATGTTAACAGATTTTGCTATTTGAAGCATTTTCCATTTGAAGTCACTAATGGAAAAAAAAATCTTAATTGTTTAAGATTGCATGTCTAATTCAGCTTCTCTTAGTTTTTTACACAAATTTTGTCCAACATAAGGTTTGAAAATTACTTTGCTTCTGAGCTGTGTGAAAGTGAACTTCCAGGAAAGAATATGTGAGATTGTGAAAATTGTTGACATGCTTGTTTTCCTTTCTGTTCTTGTGTATTTTGAAGTCTTATACTTAACAAAGTATGTATTTCCAATCATGTCAGCATCTTAGTGCTTGGACAGAGGAGTTATAGGGAAGAAAACATTTGTATAGTACATACACAAAGTATAATATAATTTAAGATTATATTTGTTGAACTATGCTGCTGTCTCCTCTGGATTTCTTCCAAAACTACATCATTTTCTTTTGAAATTTAACATGTAAATTTTGACTTGATGGAAACACTCGTGGGGATACGACCCCAAGTCATGAAAACACTAGGCTCAATATTGATTTAGTCTAAGCTCTCAATAATGAAAAATTATTATCAGCAAAACCACAATTCTGATAAATCTGAGAGTTTGATTTTATGCCTGTATTTCAGAATTTTCATCAAGAAATCAAAGAAACAGATGGTTCAGAAAGCTTGACAAGCCTTGACAGTCTTGAGGCTGGAGAACAAAATGGAAGTTGCACAACACGAAGTGAATCATCTTCTACTACACAGTGTGACTGTGCCCTATACGATCCAGAAACATACCAGCCTAGGAATAATGGTTTGCTTCACACAGATCAAAGTACTTCTAAAAATGCCCCTCTAAATAATTGTCTGAAAAATGTAGATTTGCAACACTACCACAGCATACCTATTCATGATCTTTTAGCTAAACATAATGTTCTAACTCCTGCTGAACATGTAAGCACTTCAGAAGAGGAATCATCTGCTTCTCAGAGATCTGGAAAAAAACCTGCAGAATTCTCTACCTCTGGTAAGCAAAAGAGCTCTGTAAGTAATGCATTTAGTTTTCTGCAGAATATAAAAGACAGAAGCAAGCCATCTTCTGGAACAACCACCATATTAGCCACTGGTCATCCTATTTTCAGTCCTAGCAGGGCCTGTGACAGCCCTGATTCTATTCCAGGAGAAAGAGTTCAGGATCTGATGCAAGATCAGAGTTTTCAAATGACCCCACAAGAGAGAACTAAATCTATGCAAGCATCCAGTCAACCTATTGCAACATCTGCAATCTTATTTCCTAATCAGGGATGTTCCACTGGCATCCTCAGCACAGCTGATACATTACCAAAGGACAAAAATATCAGTACAGGCTTTTTGAAGAATGCCTCAGGAAAAATGACTGAAACAAAAGAAGAAAATATTAAATGTATGAGTGATATTATTTCAGAAACATCTTTATTTCAGGACATACCAAATGCCTCAGCTCTGTTGGAAGTTAAGCAACAGAATAATAAAGAAGGAGGACAGGGAAATATAATTGAAACTATGTCACTGTTGTCTGATAAAGAGTTCAATTCTGACACTCCTGCACAGGGCAAAATCCTGAAAAATAATATTCTTAAAAGAAAAAACGCAAAGTTGTTCAGAAGTATCTTAAAGAAGGATTCTAAATATGAACCTAGTAATTTCAAAGCTGTAGTTTTGGACCATGGGATCAGTTTTGGAACTCAACTCACGTCATCTATCAGAGACAGTTTAGAACTCGCAAAAATAAAAAAGAAAAGTGCAGAAAATGAAAGATACGATAGGAAGCTAAGATGGTGTGATCAAATTGATGAGATAATAATAGAAAATAATGAAAAATGCTATGAAAAAAGCACCAGTGAAATACCTTCTTCAGAGCTGCAGTGTGTTCAAACTGTAAACAATGCTCCTAAGAATAATTTAAATATGGTTACTCAGCCTTCAAAACCCATGTTCATAAAAAATCATCAGGAAAATACTCATATATTGAAATCAAATGATAATACTGGAAAATCAAATAAGGAATACCCATCTCACAATACATTTATGTCTACTGGATCCTTTTCTGCTAAAAAAGTTTGGATGATATCAAAAGATGAAGCAAGTAAACCCCCAATATGTAGCAATATTTCTAAAATTAAAGAAGGTAGTCAACTCAAAAATAAGGCAAAAATAGCCAGAAGATCAACATCTCTAAGAGTCCAGTCACGTTTTATGCCCAAGAAGAGAAGAGGCACTATGATCCAACTGCAGTCAGCTGCTGAAGCCAACAAAGCTCAAAAAGCTCCTGGGAAATTGCTTGCACCTCACCCACCTTCCACACCTCTGCTGGGAAACAGAAGTGTTGAAAACACAGGCAGCCCTGGGTGTCAGTCACTGCCGCCTCCAAGCCTGCAATCTACCCCTGCTAGCAGGAATGATTTCAATGACAGGCATGTTGTGCCAGCAAATCAGGTTTTAAATAGGAACAGTGCAGAAAACAGTGAGAATCCTGCAGGCTGTGCTGCCTTGGCCACTGTGATCTCCACGCCTGACTGCAGCACGGCCAAATACAAACCTTGGGCAAAAAATACTTGTTCTGTAAATAATGTTCAGGCAAACACCTGTCAAGATCATTCAGCAACCTGCACTGAGAGAGGACCTGTTAACACACAAAATGGATTACATCTCCATCATATCCCAACAGCTGGAAAAACAAGCACCTTCTGTCACAGAGCACATTCTGCCCGAGCTCCAAAAGGCTCTGCTACTGGTAAGAGTCATGTTTCTGGGTCTGGGGTGGGGGGATGTTCAGACAAAAGTCATCTTTAAATACATTACAAATTTGTTTTCAGTTAAAACATCCATCTTTTCATCCATTCACACAACACAGTTTTAACAAGCTTTCAGCATTTGTCATTGTCATTTCTATTCTAGTGGTGCCCAGAGGCCTCTCAAACATCGATCCCCATTTCTAATAGCTCTCTGCAGTATTAAATGAAAAGGAAGTATTTTCCCTGAGATTATATTCATGGCTAATGAGCAGATGTGACAGGTGGTCTAAATAATGATATAGGAGGAAGTGACCAAGTTTATACAAGCAAGTTTTATAAGGTAACTGAGAGTCATAGCTGTTGTCCAACAGTCACTGCCACCTGAAAGTGAAAGGAGTGTAGTTCTACTCTGTTTTTAAAATGCTGACACTGTAAATTCAGACTTAGTCCCAATAATACTATTAAAAGCTGAGCAAAAATTAAAGGTAAGTTAAAATGACAAAGCTTCTGCTAGGCAAACTTTGCTCTGCTGCAAAGTATTGATTTATAAAGAATTTTTAAAAGTCTGATTTATAAAAAATTTTAAGAAATTTGAGGAACAATCCTGCATTTTATTAAAAATTAACCTTGGGAACAATATGAAGGACAGATTGATTGGTAAAATATAGGAAGGATGCATAAGAAATTTTTGGGAAAATAAACTTTAATGTCCTGTGTTTTACATTTCAATTTACATTTCATGGTTTTTTTATTTTGGCTTGCTTGTCCTGTGCAGCCTAGCTATATTTTGTGCCTTGGGCAAAGATGACATCCTTGTGCTTGTAATTTCTATGTAGTATGCTGGTTTGCTTCCTACTGGGGGCTGCAGCTGGAGCTCCTGAGGCTGTGGTCCCTGCTACAGGTACAAGCAGCACTCCAAACTGCTTCGCATACTGGAATCACCCCAAGGATTGGCCACGCAATTCAAAGATACTTTCTAGCAAAATAATGAATACCCATAACTTTAAATGCCCTGCATTTTTAGTTTTATCTACAGTAATACATAGTTTTAACTGTGGAGTGATTCAGAACAATTTTGTTGTGCAAGAGCAGAGGCTGGCAAGTGAATATTCTTGGCTTAAAGCAGGGGTGGGGAAAGAAAAATGTTATCTGCTTGTCTGTTCCAGTTCAAAGTCAAACAGATGAGTTTAAGATCTGTGTGACTTAACCTATTTGATTTTACATTGGAAATTAATGAAGACTTGCATTACCACGCTTCACCTCGAGCAGAGATTCTTTCCTCTTGATGTCCTTATCTTCACATCAGATCAATGAATCAGGAAATGTCCTGGGTGCAAGTTGTGCACTACTAACACTGTCTTCACTGCAACTTTAAATGCTACATCCCCAGCATCACATACTTCCAGCTCTTTTAGAGAAGAACTGAGTAACCGCCTTTTAAAATTTATGTGGGTTGCCCTCTCTCAGTATCTGCTTAGATTTTGTATTTTGAAATTCTTCTTTATTTTAAATACTCTGGGTAAGTCTTACTGTTATTTGTTCAATTGCCTTCAGTTGCACATAGACACCATAGTCTTTGTCCTGAAGTGCTTGCTGTGAGACTGAATACTGCATTGCTCTTGAGTAAAATATCTGCAGAGTTCTATGAGGTCTGTGAAGACACTGTAGAAAATGTGATTGGTTGCAATCCTTGGCCAAATGTACAGAAAGTGAGAACCAGATGACGAAATACAGTTGCCTCCATGAGGATCTTAATTTAATTTGGCTTCCAGGCTTCAAGTTGTATATCTTCTGCCTGACCTATATTACACTGTAGCTGAGTATTAGAATTTTTAAGACCTTTCTTGTTCAGTCAGTAAAAGGCTTTAAAAATATGTTTAACCTTTAGCCTGTGACAAATATGGGACTAATTAACATGCTTATAGTTAAACAGCAGTATACTGCTCAGTATCTCATACCCATAAAGATACTATAGGTTGTTATAATTATTATATGTCTCAAAGGAATCTTTTCCTTGGCATCAATCTAGTATGTCTTGCAAGCTAATTAAATTAAGTATTGATGCATACACATAGAGCCACCTTGAATTCTATTTTTTCAGAAAAATGTTACGTGATTACTAACATAACAAGGAGGTTCTTCTTTCTTTTTCCTTTTGTTTTTTTAAAATTTTCTCTTGTATTCCATATAATATGATCACATTTCCTTTTCAGGCGCTATTCAGCACCATGTATTATGTTACAATAATTTGCATATAATTAAATGGCAACCTTTCAAAGCTGATATGTCCCATATTACTATTGATGGCAGCAGCCAGATAACTAGTTTCAAATATGTTTCTAGGATCAATTATTTGTTTTTGTTTTCTATGAATGATAAGAATTCTACTTAAATGTCACTGTAATAAATACAAAATAAATAAAATTCTGTTATAGTCACTAAAGCATCTCTTGATCAAATTACGAACGGTACATTAAACTGCACATGCAAATATTTATTATGTAAATAAATAGGTAATTTGTCTTCCCGAGTTTAAATCAACTCCTTTTAAAAATCTAGTAATTGTTTATAAATAAGAACAGTATCTCCTTGGTATGTAGATTCCTGAGTTGTACATGAAAATACTAATTTGCATCTCCAGTTTGTATGCATGAAAGTTTAATTAAGAACATAATTTTAATTTTGAAACTTGATGCTTCAATTTTGAAAATATATTGCTACACCAGACAAAACTGGGATAAATTTGAAGTACAGTGTCTAGATTAGACCTCCCTGGCTGAGGGAAAATCCTACACAGCAGTACTGCCTCTTAAAATTAGCACAAAGATGTACAAATCAGTAACATTAACAACAAAATCTCAAGCTATAGAAATAAGGTTTAAACCCATGACTTTTTAACCTCACAACACTGTGAGGCCACATCTGGAATACTGTGTTCAGTCCTGGGCTCCTCAGTACAAGAGAGACATGGACAGGCTGGAGAAAGTCTAGCAAAGAGCCAGAAAGATGGTAAAGGAACTGGAGAATCTCTCCTATGAGGAAAGGCTGAGAGAGCTTGGAATATTCAGCCTGGAGAAGAGAAGGCCATGGGGAATCTTACCAATGTCTATTAATACCTGGAAGGAAGCTGCAAAGAGGACAGAGCCAGACTGTCTTCAGTGGTGCCCTCTGCAAGTAGCTGAGCAGCACTGGCATAAATTGCCCAGAGACTTTATTGCGTTTGTATCCTAAAAGTCACTCAAAAGCCATCTGAGCATAGTCGTGGGCAATGAGCTTTATGTGGCCCTGTTTGATTGGGGACAGTGGACCTGATGACCTCAAAAGGTCCCTTCCCACCTCTACCATTCCGCAATTCTGTGAATCAAATAAAATTTGTGAACTACTACACACTGTCTGCACACTGCCATGTAATCTTAATGAAAGTTGAATCCATTAACATATAAGATACAGCAACAGTCATTTACTGTGTTGGACAGTTAGACTTTAAGATTATTCTCTAAATGCAATGTATTTTCTAAAACATTACTTATTTGATATTTTTTATATCATAGCTCACCTTTCATTCTCCTTTTTACTTGGTAAGATCACCTTGTATCTTTGTAGAGACCACCTTTATTATCAGGGAAACAACATGGGGCTTCATTTAACTTGCTAATGTCCTCATACAGTACAATATAAGGAGATCAGATGTAAACATCTAACTGTGGACAGAGACATTTACTCACCATTGTTAGTTTTGTACTACTATATTTATCATGTTGTTTACACATTTTTGGTTTACTTTTGTCTGCATGTCATTTAAGGTGTTGTTCCTGTTACAAGACAAAATCAGGGTTTTGACAACTATGAAAATAAACACCGAGCTTTTGCAGAATGCAGAAGACAAAGTGTTGTCTCTAAAAGATGGAAGCCTGCTCATCATGCACAGGTTAATATAAAAAAAAATTAAAAGCTTATTTATCTTCAAAATGGAAAGAGTTTCAGGAATATAAAAGATTTGTTCATTGTCACATATTTTTGAATCAATGTGCTTAGTCAGCTTGCTGTGACTGCTAATGAAAAGAATAAAAGCAACTAGAATACATCACTATATTAGTATACAGTAATATTTTTGCACTTGAAAACATTTGATAATAGGAAATAATAAACAGAATGTGTTCAGAAGGTAGTACAATTGCCTTAAATTATACTTAAAATATTCTTACAATATTTTTGATAGAATTCGTTATGTACTGTCCAGCTGAGTCCTGTTCAATCTGCATTTGATCCAGTACAAAAGATGAAAAACTTCTATAAATCTGAGGAAGGTACAGTAACAGAACTCATTTCAGTTCTTTGTTACACATAAAGTAGAATGACAGAATATATCCACTGTGTAACACGACTTGTGTGTCTTTTGGCATCAGTGATTCTAAGTAAGAAAGGGTAGTCCTCTAGAGCTATTTTTTTTCCCTGTAAATGTAAGATATAGCATCATATAGCATGATATCAATGGTTTTATAAATGCATTACAACATATATGCAATTTTCATTCCATTCCTCTTTTATTTTAACTGCACTGTAGCTGTATGTGTCACATGTAACTGTATGATGTGGACAGGTATTACTTGCTATCATTATGTATTTACAAACTCATTAGAACTTGCTCTGGTGCCAATTGTATGATGCATTAGTGTTCTTAATTACTTAATTTTCTAACATATCACGTTTCTTGATTTTGCCACCTTTTTCTTCTTTTAATGTTAATTTTGTGTGTTTCACAGACCTATGGCCATGAAAATGAGCACTTACATTTAAATGTAATGAGCCCTTCTCATTTGAAGTTCCCCCTGTAATCTCTTCAGTTTCAGAAAGCACTGCTCAGTTTCTAGTGGCAGAAAAACTAGCAAGTACACCTATGACAGAGGGTGAAATCCTGGCAGCCATGGACCGTGTGGAGCCAGCCAGCCAGCCCTCACTGCTTAACGGGGCTCCATGTCCAAGCAGGAGTGCTCTTTCAGCAGAAGAACAGAAGATTTTCCAGTCTCTGGATTGTCTGAATCAAAAGCTACAAAGTAAGTTGGATAATAAATTGGATGCTACATCAAGGAATTAAATAACTTTATATTCTGTTGCCATAGATTCTTTTGGATTAAAAACAGAAATCCTGTGATAGAAATATTTTCTATTACTATTGCTATTATTATTATTATTACTATTATTGTTTACTAAATGCAGTAAAAAATATATCAAAATCATGAAACTCTTCTTTAGGCCAAAGAAATTAATGTAAAATAATGGTGACTTTGTCTTGGTAAAAAATAACTCTAAATGTGATGGGAGGACACCTTCAGAAACAGGCTAAGCCCAACTGTAGATGTTGTTTGTAAGAGACGTTTGTCAAAATTGTTCATTCAAGGTGCATCAGGAGCCTCCCTTGGAAATCTGTTTGAAAGCATATCCATCTTAATTTTTTTGCAATTATTTTTGCAAATTAATGCCCTCTATATTATATGTAATATAATTTTGCAAATGTAGCCCTTTATAATAAATGGCTTTTTATTTTCTTACTTCTGATATTTCAGAATGTTCCTATTTTCCATTAATTCTGAAAGGTCAAAAATAATGTGTTTTGACATTGCTGCAGATAAATCTGAATGTTTAAGTGAATATCACTTGTACACCCATTTTAAAAATGTCAGACTTACCTAAGTGTTCTCTAACTTGTTCTTCCTCTATGCCAGGTGGATTTCTTACCTTCTCTATCTATGCTGGAGCTTTTTACCTGAAGCCTCCAATCACAGTTTCCATTTTGCTGAAGAATATGGGGAAAAAGTCTTCCTTTGCTGTTGATATTTTTTCCCTAGTGATTAATTAGCTATCACTTTCATTAATCATCCTATGATAACTACCACACTTGTGGAATAAACTTACTTTTTGAATCTCTTGCTATTTAGGATTTATTTTGACTTATGTGATCATACAGGTGTTCCACAAAATTCACATTAGTTTGGCATAGTTTCGGTGTTTTGTGTGCTCTGTCCTTGAAATACTCCATACTTGAAATCAGTGGGGACCTCATGACTTTGTTCACTGGTCTGCTTGGCTTCTTATATGATTGGAGTAACTGCTTGCCATTTGTGCTGTACATGGAATTGCCAGCTCTCCTGAATTTTACATTTTCCTTGGACTTTTTTCATGTAAAGTTTTACATTCCAATTATTTGAGTTTATTAGAGTCTGCTTTCTGAAGTCCATGGATTTCATTTTACTATTCCACTACTCTTTCTTCTGGACTGCACCATTTCATGGTCAGGCTGCCCAAGTTTACCCCTTTATTGGCTGGAATCAAACTAAACCAGGACTTATTAAACTTCTGCACACTACCCATATATTTCAACATTACATGGTGAATTGTGTGACTTTGAGGGAAAAGGATTCAGTTTCCTATAAACTTTAACAGTAGAATAAAAGATCTTTGCAATTGTTTAGAAACTTTCTGCAGCTGTAGCTTACAATTCGTGCTCCATCAAACAGTGGTTCAGAATTTCACTTTATCATAAACTGTGGTTATTGCTTCCAGGCAAATGGAAATGAAAAATTCCATTTTTCTTTTACCAGAGAGGTGTTTTGGTATGATGTGCTCTGGTTAAGAAAGTAGATATGAAAAGAGAAATATGAGCATATGGAAACTAAATTTCCGATAAGTAACATAGAAACGACAAAGCAACAGAGGGAAAGGTAAATTCAGCAGAAGAACTGGGAGCAAGAATGCTGAAGTTTTCAAAGTGTGAAAAGGAAAACTAATAAAATTATATAGGAACATGAAAGAAACAATGAAAGAATCACAGGAGTTAACTGACTGCAAATGAAGTAACTGTGAAAGTTAGTGTAATACATACACATATGTAGGTATCTCAGAAATTTAATTAGCTTGCCTAATTATTTGGGGATTAAAATTGCTAATAAGAAGCTGGGAAATTTTACAGGTAGACTTACATGTAAGTACCTGTAAGTAAGCGTTGTAGGTACTTACATGTCATACAAGCACATTGCTTTTCTAAACTGTGACCTTTTTGCACCCCTTCTTTTGGCTTTGTTTTCACATGTTACAAAATTAAGTGATTAAAACTGTGTAGCTTCATACTGGTCTTTTTAATGAATAGGAGTCAGTCACTGTCCAATCTACCTCTGGAATATTTGTTGCTGACTTAGTGTAGCTGGCATTCTCTTCTCTAGCTTTAGATTTCTTCATTTACTAAATTTTTGTTCATATAATATCCAGGTGCAAATTTTAAAAACAGAGCTATGGCCTATACTTCAGCAGCTGTTGGTAGGGGAAATAAAACTACTGCTATTAAATGATATTTTCAAAATCTTCAGAAAGTTTTTAGTTGAATATTTGACTGTGAATCTTATTTTTATTCAAGTATTTGGTTTATATAATATTAATTATATACTTTCATTCTTTTTTCAGATGTGCAAGAAGCCATTACCAGAAACCCATTTGCTTCACATGTTTTGCAGATAAGCAGCCCTTAGTAGGTATTTAATTTAAATATGTTCAGCTTTAGTTTATACAAACCAACCTTGTGGATTATTTTATTGTAAAAATATAATTGGAAATACTGATACCAATCTGTTCATCTGGCTTGCCATATTTCTGTTTATGTAAAAAAAGCCCCAACAAACATGAACTTTACAGTACTGTGAACAGGCTTTAACAGTTTATAACAAAGTGTCTCATCCTCTGGTTTCATTTTCATTTTGATGTCTGAAGACACTTGCCAAGTCCAGGAAGTTCCAAGAACTTTTAAGGAGCAGTAATATAATAGGGTCCATTTGAAGTATATATAACTCATTAATAATTTGTATTTCTTAATAGCTTAGAGAGAAAAGGGGTAATTATGCATGGCAGTGCATGAAATAATTGTTAATGCAATGAACTCTTTCTTTGACCTGAAGGTATACCATTTTCTATAAGTGATAGGTATCACCTTTCTTCAATAGGTATTTGTATTTTATTTTGTATATTCTAGATCTTGTCAGTTTGAAACAAAATATGGTAGCTTGAATGTAAAGAAATGAATAGGCAGATGAGTGTCTGAAGTACAGAATTTACATTTCAAATATTCCATTTATGATGCAGGAATTAGTATTTATAATTCTGTATTATCAGTCTTCTTTACTATCTATTTACACTGACGAAAAATTATAGTCACAACCATATACTTAGAAACATAGAATCATACAACTGTTTAGGTTGAAAAAGATCTCTAAGATCATCAAGTCCAACCATTAACCCAGCACTTCCCAGTCTATCCCTAACCCACGTCTTTAAGTGCCACATCTACACATCTTTTAAATACCTCCAGGGAAGGGGACTCCATCACTCCCCTGTGGAGCACGTTTTAATGAGTGACAGCCTTTTCCATGAAGAAAATCTTCCTAATATCCAATTTAAGCCTCCCCTGACAACACTTTGAGGCTGTTTCCTTTTGTCTTGTCACTCATTACCTGGGAGAAGAGACTGACACCCACCTGGGTACACCCTCCTTTCAGGCAGTTGTAGAGTGATAAGGTCCCCTTGACCCTCCTTTTCTCCAGGCAAACACCCCCAGCTCCCTCAGCTGCTCCTCACAGGACTTGTGCTCCAGACCCTTCCCCAGTTCTGTTCCCCTTCTCTGGACACGCTCCAGCCCCTCAGTGTCTTTCTCGCAGTGAGGGGCCCAGAACTGAGCACAGGATTCGAGGTGTGGCCTCACCAGTGCCGAGCACAGGGGGACAGTCACTGCCCTGCTCCTGCTGGCCGCACCATTGCTGATCCAGGCCAGGATGCCATTGGTCTTCTTGGCCCCCTGGGCACACCCTGGCTCATGTTCAGCTGCCATCGACCAGCACCTCCTGGTCCTTCCCAGCCACACTGTCTCCAGCCTGTAGCAGTGCCTGGGGTTGTTGTGACCCAAGTGCAGGACCTGACTTTGGCCTTGTTGAACTTACAGTTGGCCTTGGCCCACTGATCCAGCCTGTACAGATCCCTCTGCAGAGCCTTTCAGACCTCCAACAGAACAACACTCAACTTGGCATTAGCTGCAAAGTGACTAAGGCTGTATTCATCCCCTCCTCCAGATCATCCATTAAGAACTGGCCCCAGCACTGAGCTGTGGGGAACCCCACTTGTGACCAGGTGGCAGCTAGATGTAACTCCATTCACCACCACTTTTTGGGTTCAGCCATATATACAGCTTTTTACCCAGTGAAGAGTGCATCCATTCACATCATAAGCAGCTAGTTTTTCCAGGAGATTGCTGTGGGAAACTGTGCCAAAGCATTTACTAAAGGCAGACACATCCACAGCCTTTCCTGCATCCACTATGTGGGTCACCTGGTAGTAGAAGGAGATCAGGTCAGTCAAAGAGGAGCTGTCTTTCCTAACCCCTTGCTTGCTGGGCCCAATCCCCTGGTTGTCCTGTACATGTTGTTTGAGCACACTCAAGATGATCTGCTTCACATACTTCATATACTTTACTGGATAAACTGTTACCAAAAATGTTAGAGAAAATATTTTTTAGTCATAAGGCTTTTGTAACTTTCTGAATTTGAGACCAAAATACCTCAGAAAGTCTCCCAGCTCCTAAATTCAAAATGATTGCCTGGCTTTCAAGTGGGATTGTAAAAAGACCATGGGTGCATCCTTGCCTTTCTTCTTGTTAATCTGAGTAATAGGTATGACTTGGAACCTCAGCTTCCTTTCTTTTGCTTCCTATCTTATAAATTTAGTCGTTTATGGCTAAACAACTTGTACATTTTGCATTTTTCATCATAGTTGCCTTCACTGGATCTAACTGTGTTTTAATAATGCATTTTCGACCTTGTTCTCTAGTCTCTCATAGTCTGTCCTACATTTTTAAAAAAAAACAGAAACAAAGCTATTCTCTGCTCCAGTGCATTTTCCTGGCTTTCAGTAGTCTGAAGCCTTTGTTGGCTTACTGGTCTGTGACAAAGCTTTCTCCCACTAATTCTTCAGCTACAAGATTTTTGTTTCATGAGCAAGATATAAACACTAGATATTACTCAGGCTGTCCAGTCTCTGGAACTGCAAGTTCTCTGATGGACATTTAAAACTTGTCTTTCACTACAAGTATATACTTACATATTATAAGAGGTGTTCAGCTATAGATATACATTCAAATCTCAGCCACTGGTTTGGAATTCTTCTTGATGATAAGAATGAACTGTCATACAAGTACCCAGCTGCAGAAAAAATACAGATGAATGAGATTTCATTACATCTGCTAGGAGAATCAATGGGATTTTAAATTTTTACTTTGCCGAGAGGAACTTGCTTCAGCCCTCCTAGTTTCAGAGCACCCAAATAAACTATGAATATTTACTCAATAATTTCTGTGAAGGACATGGTACTCTGTAATACCAACCTCTAAATCCAGATGAAGGTATGCACTTGTTTATACAATGGAAAACAGATAACATGATACCATCAAATGATGTTTCTTACATTCTCACATTTCTGTTTATATACATGTGTATCTCATTATTTTCTGTTTTATTATAGAGTATTCAGCAATGCATGTCCTCCCCTGGGTGAGCCCTGCAATAGCCTCACAGCAGTACCAGAGTACCTCCAGCTGGCAATCCACTGCAATGGTACATTAGACACTGGCATTATCTGCTACAGGATCTTGTGGCTTTATGTACTTTATATGTAGTCTGTATACTGTTTGATACTACAAAATTAGCAACAAAATTAAGAAGAAAGCAGAAACTCAAATAATGAATGTCAGTTGACTGGTAAGCATTTTTAGGATAACTAAGTCTATTTTATTCTGCATTTATTGTGAAATCATTTTTTAAAACTCTGTCTGAATTGTTATGCCAGTTCTGGATTAAAGGCCTTTTGTTAACCAGCATGATACCTAAATCTGTGAAGTTAGTTAATTGCTAAGAAATGGTGACTTTTTAACTTCCCCTTTTTTACTTCCTCTACTGATTCGGTATAAAGTAGATAAGCATTCATAGAATCATAAAATTACAGAATTGTTTTGGTTGGAAGATCATTGAGTCCAATCTGACACTGCCATGTTTACCACTAAACCAAGTGCCACATGTGTTTTTTTTCAAACAAGCAGAATCTGTCAACAAATCTAGGCTGGTAATTAGCTGCAAGAAGCAATAAAACAATTTACGAAATCTCTCAATTTATAACTCTCTATTAGATGCCTGATTTTCTGTTCATATCTATACAGTAAGAATTGTAGGGTTTTTCCGAGGGGTTAAGAACTCCCATAATTCCATCAGAGCTGTGCCTGAACCCCATGCAGTGGTACTGCTAGTCTTTGAAATAAAGTGCATGGAAGCTTAGGAGCTTTATTTCAGCAGTGGACTCAGTGCCATAACAGTGCAACCATGGGAACATGTCCCCAGAGGAGCACTGGTATTCTCTAAATGGAATGCATCTTCCCAAAAGAAGCTCTTAAATGATTATTTGGCAAAAGTGTTTTAAAAACTTTGTTGTTTCACATCATACCAAGATCATCATACCACTGTCTTTTAAAAGTGCTGCCATTGTTTAGGAGGGAACCAGCCTGTAAGAAAAAGAGGAAAGCATGTTCCCATTTTAACAATGGACAGTTTATAAGGGTTTAGAGATATCTGCTGGTGCATTGTGTCAGCCAAGAGTAAGGTGAACTACATATAGCAAATAGCAGCTGAAATTTTACAAAGAAGGTTTAGGGAAAGATTGATTTTTTCCAATGAAGTATTTTGAAGAATGGAATAATAAATAATAAATAACCTTTCTCCTCTAGCTAGGCATTGCAACATCTTTGGAGGAGAAATCTGACAGGCTTAAAAGGGCTGACTTCAGTCTGGAGCCTGTTAAGATAAACTGTATTTAAACATCAAAATTGCAGAAACTTGGTTTCTTACAATCACTGTTGCCATCTGTTCTGACAGTTCTGCCAGAAAAGGGAAAGTATAGCTGAAGTCCACACACCTAAAGGATTTTACCCAGTACTTACTAGGTCTATGGTGTTCAAATAAATGTAGAATTCACAGCAAAAGGTGCGAAACAAATGAGCAAAGGGCATTCTGAGTTGGAACTCAAAATTGGTTAGCAGTAGAATACTGAGCACTTACGTCTCTGTAAGCAGTCCCCTGCGACATTCCAGTATGGCGAGGATTTCATATTTAAATAGTGAAGGAAGGTTTCCCCACAGAGATTAAGAGGGGGGGAAAGCAAATAATCCAAATACCAGAGGCTATGGATCAAAAACAGCCTTGCTAGTCAACAAGTCAAGACACCAGCTTAACCAGGTTTCTATTCGTGTTAATCGGTTTAGGTGACAAAAGTAAAGCCCATGAGTCAACTTCCACAATTACATGAAGACATTCTTTCAGAAACAGGTGCCTGCATTTACATTTCTAGGAAAATAGTTTCAAGTTAGTTTTTTGATTTAGATTTGCAGGCTCCAGCTCAAAGGTATATCTTGTTTCTGAGATCACTTTGGCTGTTGTGACAATAATGAAGTATAGTTTTTGTTTAGGTGTCTAAACAGGGTGACTCTGCATCAGGAATGTGCACTATGGGAGTGGGCCCCGGGGCAGCAGCTGGATTCTGAGCACTTGTGAAAAGCCAGAGCAGAGCCTCATGAGGGTGTCGTTGACAAGCAGCCTCCCAAGGGCAGACATGGTCAGGAGAAGGCCAGGGTTAGAAGAAAGGGGCTGATGTTAACATTTGTGCCCCATCAGGGTTGCAAGGTGTGAAACCACCCCTGCCAAGGTCCAGCCTTTCCTGCATCGTCTGTGCAGCAGTCTGCAATGATGCCAGGAAGAAAATTATCTACCTCTACTTCTGGCAGGGCACCACAGCCAATAGCCACCATCCACTGCAGCACCTGTAGCTTGGTTTTAGGCTGGCAGGACCCAGTGTACCTGAGGCCTGCTGTTGACATTGGAGACAGAAGTGACAGGCATGACTGCGCAGTGGATGTGAGGGATAGGTGCAGCTGGGGACACGTGGGGACTATGACAAGTTCTCAGTGCTGACAGGGACAGGCAGCGAGACAGGGACTGACTGGGCTGCAGTTGGAGCTGCCACAGTGGCCTGGAGGTTCTGAACAAGACTCTGGTTCTCCTTTATCTTCTGGAACTTTCTTCCAGCCAGGCTCATTAGACAGCAGGGTCCTTGCCTATGCTCATTGATAAGGTCTTGGTGGTGGCAAGAGCTGCAGCAGTAATGGGAATGAAGAGGGGGACAGGGAGAAGTCAGAGACCTTCCTCCTCCAGCCACTGCTCACAGTCAATTTGCTTTCATGGGGAAAAAAGTGTTTTCTGTAGCTGCCAGATTCACAGGCTAACAGAACTACAGCCCTGTGAAAGGGGAAGGCCTTTGCAGAACCATTACTGACACCTGGAAATGATGTTTCAAGCATTTTAAACATTGTGTTTTGCAGCCAAAACAGGCACAAGTAAACCCTTATGACAGTGTATGGGGGCAGCCAACATGTGCATACAATTGCAGCAGTGAGCACTACTGTGCCATACAACTACAGGCTGTTAGGAGGGTGCTTCAAAGCATTTGAGACTAAAGGGTACCCTCATAATATGCATTTGCCTGTATTAGGCCTGCATATAGTATACAAGTCTTGAGTTGTGTGCCAGCTTCTTTGGTAAAGCCCCTCCTGGGAGGAGAACCTGATTGATACTGTCAAATTCTGCAGACAAAACGGGAATGACAATGCACAGTACAAAAGAAACCAGAAACATATGTGCAGGGTGCCATCTAGAACATGGCTGGTGGTGTGTGGAATGACCAGACTGCTCCATCAAGTAGACAGGAGGTGCCATCTCCTTTTTTCATCCTCATCATAATACTCATAATCATCTGGCTCCTGATTCCTGCTCTAACACTATTGCTTTTTAAGAGAGAATTCACTCAAAGTGAATTTGACCCCCTATAACCAGAGATCACTCCACAATGTTTTTGGAATTGTATTTCAAATCATAACCACAGGATTCCTTCAATATTGAATATAAATCCCAAGCCAGTAACAATGGTGGCAATCTTCCAGGGTGACAGAAGTGTCTGTGGGTGACACGAATCTCCATATAAAGTCTCTATTATTGTATATATTAATTTTGCTCTTGTTTTGAAAAGGAAGCAATTGTTTAACAGTTTTTATTTTAATCTGTATCCAATAGTTTGTGCTCTTTCAGAACGACAAAAACAAAAAAGAAAGAAAGAAGGGAAGGAAAATGAAAAAAGAAGGGGAAGGGATGGGATGGGATGGGATGGGAGG